>VDFB02229753.1:0-11582 GCA_007258455.2 Sequoia sempervirens
CCTAGGACACACATTGCTAAAAAATAAGTGTTATGTTATGGAATTTATGAATGTCGAGTTTTCTTCTTCATAAAATGCAATTAATTAGACTTGGATTTGAATTAAAGGGGCCAATTAAGGAAAATTAACCTCAAATAATTAATGAAGCCCTAAATAAGTGTGAAAGTGTAAAGGGGTACACTCTACAACACCAAATTAAGGCACAATTAAGTTCATTTTAATTAATAGGGCCCTAAAATCAATGTGAATATGTAAAATACATATTACAACACTAAATTAAGGCAAAATTAAGTTCATATTAATATTAATTCCTAATTAAGTGTGAAAAAGGGATACTTTTTCCTACACTACATTTAGCCCCCACTTGAGTGAGAGGGTGGCCCTGTGTCAAACTCACACTAAAGTAGACATTCAAGACACATGTATGCAACAATGACAAAGATAATCATTCATACAACATTAAATACTTGAAGGGAAAGGGAGACAGATCAAGCTTCGACTGTCCAACGCAATGTGGAACACATCTAAGCTATTTGTCCAGGAACGTTCACAAGTAGAACTTGATGTCCACTATGCAAACAACATGCACACTCACTTCGGGAGCATGGAACCTTAGGCTGTCCATTAGGTGAGCCCCTAGTAAAGTGGCTTAGTGATAAAGTCATGCCAGGTCTATGAGTTCTCACTGTACTTACCATATCAAAGCTATCCCTTTGACAACTCCAATAGGGCCCACACACACTAAGGCTTCGAGCTTCATAGTGACTAAAAAGTTATGTTATGCTAAGTGTTGTCAATAGATTTGCACCCTGCTGAATGCAATATTCAACAACCTACTGAAACATGGAAACCTCCTTCAGATGTGGGTGATCTGAGCAAAGGAGGAATCTCCAGAGTGAGCTGGTTCTCCGAATGATAAGTCCTATCTTAAAACTTCAGAGGAAAAGGGATAGAAAGATGGACTAAAAATAAAACCTGAATCTAACTGATAATTAACTTATTACTTCTGACAGAAATTAGTTCTTGCCACTCACAACAATTCCCCTATTACAATAGTCCCTACAATCTCACCAATACATGATTTCATCAATAATTCATATGAAGATTTAAAGAGACAGAATTCCTACAACATATGGCTTTGAGAAACATGAAACCATTGTAGAAAACTCTATAAAAGCAAGACATTAAGGCTTCAAATTTGAAAAAACACAAAGCATCAAATTGTTGTTACCAGTATTGAGACAAGAAAATGGAAAGAAGAACTCTGCTGTATTACTGAAACTGAAAGAGTGTCAATCTGCCAAAACTGAGTACAAGAGGTTCACAAGCTCAAAAATGCATAAGAGCAGGAACTGAAAAATCAACTAAGAAGGAGAGCTGAAAAACTAAGTCTTTCAAAATCATAACTCTCAAGAAACCCTAATCCGAGCTCAGAAAAAGCTCAAGGAAAAAGGCTCCAAACTGTCTCAAAAACTGCATAAAAGCAGAAAAAAGCATATCGCTTTTATAGTGAACCTATCAAGCCTCTAAAAATAGGCTGAATCTGCTTTAAAAGCTCAAAAAACATCTTATCTCTCCAAGATAAGAATGAAATCCGACCAAGAGGAAAAGTCAACAATAATTTGCTAAAAATAGAAATAAATCATACAACAATTTATAAAAGATTGCTTTACGATTCTGCTTTATAGGATTGCAGATCTTACAATTTGTCTATTTTTTGCAATTTAAAGATTAAAAATCTTTTGCAAAAAGAAAACCTTCTTATCTCTCCATTACAATGATTTTATTTTTTTTTAAAAATCATAAAAATATTAATACATATCATCCTCTCATCAAAATCTCTCATTGATTTCTCTAAAATCAATTAAAATCAAAAACCCTAAATAGGTAATTGACCCAAAACAAAAAGACCCTAGGTCATAAGGTAATCACCATTACACCCTATTGTTTTCTCATAAAACAATAACACAAGATCAAGTACTCATATTACACTAAGGCACAAAACAAGTCTTAAGACCTAATATGTCGACCTAGTATATGAATTTTCGGCCTCCCAACATATACATTAGACTTCAAACTTTAATTAAAATATGAGGTAAAGACCACCCATTCAAATTTCTCCATGTGTTTTGACCGAATACTCTAGATGATGATAAGGTTGGCTCAAATTGGGGCATTATAAAAAGATGCCACAAACCCTAAAATCATTTCATTTGCAGTCCATCATTTGGAAAACATGAGCTGTTTGAAGGAAAAGTGTCTCCATAATGGTTTAGCTCGGACTGAGAATCCACATGCTTGATAGACTTCACTTGCACCTTCTTGTAGCCGATTTCCTCAATGTGTAAGCTTATTTTGTCTATTATTATGGTTCCTCTATTTCATTTCAAAGCAAGAAAAATCTCTATGGCCACGGCCTGTCCAACTTTCTGACCCTCTTTTATACTTCTTGTGACTTTGCCTTGCTTGGCCGACCTATTATGAGCTCGAGTTCATCTGAAAACTTTGTGGGAAAGCTTGCTTAAGGTTTTATCTTCTGCTTTTGTACACAAGGTAAGCTATTCATTTGTAGCTTCTATGGCTTTAAAATTTTGTCCATTCTGGCCCTGAGGCCATGACTATACACACTCTAATACCTCTACTTTGTATTATCTGTGTTCACTTCTACTATGAAAGCTCGACTGTCATTTTGAGAGCTCAAACTCTTGTTTTTTGGACGCTCTATGGAGCTCTTGGCCGTGGCTATACACACTCTCCATAGTCCTGAACTGGTAAGCCACCTCTTAGCTAGATACTTCATTCTTCGGAGACTAAAAGAATCTCTCCTTTACTTATGAGATTCTGGCCATGTTCAGGCCGCACCAGATGTGTATCATAGATAGCATTAACTTAAAGGTTTTGGGCTCGACCCAAAATAGGAAATTGACCTTTATGTATATTTGAGGACATACCTGCATATGGGTATCATGAAAATTGAATAAAAATGTGTTTTCCTCATTCTGAGACTCGATTCACTACAGGGAATTTGCATTTTTATGTCTTCTTGCTGTCTCATTCAAAACCTCATGTGGGTTATCACTGTAATTGCATTTTCTGTATTTTGAAGCTCAACCCAAATGTGGGTATCATATATTCATTTTGCATTCAGTTTATAAGCTCGACCCATTAAGGCTGGCTCTTTACTTTGAAGAATTGTTTTTTTGAAACCCCATTATGGCTTTGTGGAGAAATCTTGTGTAGTCAAGAAAAATTTGGACTTTTCTTTTGTTACTGTGAACCTTCAATCTGCTCCATATGAATATTTGTTGTCTAGAGGAAATTGCACATTTGTATGAAAACTCCCATATGATAAAATACCTAACCTGTTGTTTTGAGAAAGCACACTCAAATGGGTAGATTGGAAATGTTGAAAGTCTGCACACTTGACCCAAAACCCCACAATGGGTAAACACACAGTAGTGAGGAGATACTGAACTTATTTGGAGGCCCATGAATTTTCTGAAGACTGTGATCACCATATGTAAATCTGAAACAATTATAAATACATGAGAGAACAATGAAACTGTATGTGTAAAACTGAACCCGATTTTGATGGTATTTTTCACTTTTCTCATCCTTCCTTATGGAAATGTTGTAAAGATTCTGATCTTGAATGAGACCTTGTCTTGGGTATATAATACTCTGAATACATCCTGTTCGTATTGCATTGAAAAACTTGATATTCTTTTGATTTCTCATTTACACATTTAAATGTCATTGACACTGAACTCTCCTTGCACACATAAACCCTTTTAAATTTGATTCTATAAGTTACCTACTCAATGTATAATCTATTAATTCTGAAAATGACCTTTATGTGTTAAAATTCTTGTCGAAACTGTGCTCACTTATCTGTCTGATACCTTTAACCTTGCAGATGTATTAGAACAATTCCCACCATGCAAACTCGCTTGTGATATAAAAGGTCTGTGATCCCAATAATTGTGAAAAGTCTGGGCTTCTTTTAGTCATTCAAATCCTTACATTTGCACCATAGGGCATTAGAACTTATAGAAATCTGTTATACACGTGTATCACCATATGACAAAACTGAAAGCTTCATTTAAAACCTTCTTGAATCAGTATTTTGTATTACTTAAATATTGAACTCATGCTACCTTCCCTTTGGCTTTCGAATTTTCAATAACTAGCATACAAGTATATAGCAAAACTAGAACAATTTGTACCATTCGACCACACAGGCACACTAGACTAATGCTCCATGCTGTTTTTCTTGCACACAGAAAATCTCCCTTCTGATTTTCTTAACTTTTACCATACAACAACATTTTCTTTTTGTTCTTGGCCTTTATGTAGAGGTTTAACTGAAACCTTGTAATTCTTCTTTAGACTGCATACTTAGTTGTTCCTATGCATAACTAACATCTCATAAACACCTTCTGGAAAGAAACTGTTAACATTTACTTGTCATTCTGGATCAATTATTTCTCACCTTGTGATCTTTAAAGCTATATTTACTTATCAGTCAACTGGAACTGGTGATTCATTTGTCACTTGAATGCGATAACTGTTCTCTCATGCTCTTGGGCTTCAACATGTACTCTTCATGCATTTTTATGTTCCGCTTAACAAACTATTCTTTGAATCTGCCCTCCTTCATGATGAAGACCAAAACAAAAATCTTTATTAAGGCATAATGTATGCCTATTCACTATCCCTGACTGTGAAAAGAATACTGATGAACTGGAACTTGCATGACATATATGATTATGATGAACACAGAACATGAACTATGAAACAATGTTTGATATAAATGTACTCAGCTGAATTAATTAAAGGTGGGCTAGCTCCTATTCACATGTGCTTCAACAAACATTAACCTAATGCGTTATAGATACGGTTAGTTTAATGCTTCGATAGATAACTATTTTTACTCTTTCAGTTGTATATTACTTCTTTTGATGAATATGATGCTGTAATCTTTAAATCAGCCCATTAATGAATAAGGGTAGCATGTCGAGCTCTACCCTTGTGGGAGCCCATTTTTCTCCACATGCTTGGTCTTCGAATAATGATCAGCTTCGTAATTTTTCCTATACCTGCATAAGGAAACAAACAATGTTAGCATAAAAACAGAATATGATGATCATGATATTTCTCCTTAAGCTCATTTCCTCTGCACTTGATTGATTGTTTCAATGCATGATTAATAGTAGGTTGTACTATTGTAGGTGTCTCATATAGGTTACTTCATAATCAGAGCCACTGACATCCCCTCTTTTCTCTTACAGGTCGTTGGAGCTCGAGAAGACAAAGGTGCACCATTCATCGTCAACCATCGGCCAAAACAGGCAATGATGATTATGTCATTTACTTATGTGATTTTCTTTTTGTATCTTCAATAGTGTAATGTACTATTAATGATACATTGTGACAGTCACATCCACGACTTGTGTGGATCTTTGATTTCAATTCTTTGCTTTTCATTTGAAAAGAAAATGCATTCCAATGCAAATCTTGTAATATCATTTTGATTCTTGAAATCAAATGAAGCCTTGTAAAATATGAGTCTTTTCATGAAATAAATGAAAGCATTTAAAAAATATTTTGTTGTTTACATGCTCAATTTTGTACTTCATTGATTTATGGAATATTTGAATAACACTCTAAAACTCCATTTCTTCTTTTAAATGCACAACTGTTACTTGATGAATAATGATAAGAGATGCAAACAACACTTAAACTCAATCTGCAATTTCACCTCATGATATAATAACATTCAGCCAGCTTCGCCAATCAAGCTGTGGTGAAAATTTGGTAACATTTTGGCAATTTCTGCTATATGCTTGCTTGCTAAGCATATATCAGTGTTCTTAAAACAATCCATTGGGTGTGGAGTCAAATCTGCCCCTTCTTGAAACTAAGAAACTTGAACAACAACACTCCAAATAGTAGCAAAGAAAACAAAATTGAACTGAAAGTAAACTAACAGGCCCTGATGGCCAACAGAACACTGCACAACAACGCTTAGGGAAAGCAAAACTACTGAAATTAAATGTGTGAAACACACTTATTTGCAAACTACTCTACTTAACTACGAGATAACCTATCTCAGAGGCAGTGCTTGGGGTGGATCCCATTAACTGGGATAGATAGCACCTCGCCAGTCAACTTTGTAAGCTGGAATGCGTTGTGTTCCTTGCATTCCGTGATCACATAAGGCCCGTCCCACATTGCATCGAACTTGGAATGTTGTCCAGGTCTGCTTTTAATTTCATTCCACTTAAAAACTAGATCTCCAACAATGAAATCACGAGGTCTCGCCCTCTTGTCAAAAGAATTCTTCATCTGAGCTTGATGTATCTCTAGCTGTCTTAGAGCTTCCTTTCTAGTTTCTTTGAGCTCTACAAGCTGAGCAAACCTCACCTCAAGAGGCTGTTCATTCAACAATTCCAGTTCTTTGACATAACTTACAGTTGGTAACTCAATGGAAATAAGAAACTTAGCTTCTTTTCCATAAGTCAGAACGAAAGGCGAACAACCAATGGCCCTTTTAGGAGTTATTCGGTCAGCCCAAAGGGATAGCTTCAGCTTTTTGTGCCATGTCCATTGATTATCTTCGACAGTCTTCTTGATTATCCAAATCAGATTCTTATTTGTAGATTCCGCCTGTCCATTGCCTTGCGGATAATAATTGGAAGATGTGTTCAAATAAATATTATTTCTAACAGACCAATCAAAAATCCTTAAACCGATAAAAGCTAAACCATTATCTGAAATGATTGAATTTGGAACACTGAATCTTGATATGAGATCTTGATAGAAATTAAGCACTGAAGTCTCGTTCTCTTCCTTTAAAGCAACGACTTCGGTCCATTTTGTAAAATAATCTGTGGCAGTAAGAATCCACTTATGACTGGTGCTTGAAGGAAGATTGATAAGACCAATAAAATCCAAGCCCCACTTAGCAAAGGGTTGTTCTATCTAAATCAGATGCAGGGGCAGCGGTGCAAGCCTATGTTTACCGGAAAATAAAGCACATTTCTCACATTTTCTGATCCACGCAATAGCATCTTTAAACAAATCTGGCCAGTAATAACCAGCTCGCATAATCTTCAGAGTTGTTGTTCTTGCAGCAAAGTGACCTCCTGAAGGTCCATCATGAAACTCTACTAACAACTTGTCAACTTGATCAGGCTAAATACATCTCAGCAAAACACCTTGGAAGTCTCTCCTATAAAGAATACCATCAATGATTGCATAAGGAATGGCTTGTAATTGGTAGTACCTTCTTTTTGCTGTGTCTAAACCTTCGGGGCACTCACTAGTTTGCAAATAATGTATCATCTGTTGCAACCAAGTAGCAGGAGAGGCTGGAACAACACTTGCAATATCATTATTTAATACTGTTTTTGTATTTGCAGCCTCATTTAAGCTGATGTCCTCATTTCTAGCAATTTGTTCACACAAACCCTTGCCTCTAACAAGCTTGGTTACTTTTATATCAACATTGAACTCCATTACTTTGGTAATCCAACCAGCACGCTTATCATTAATATCTTTGTTAAGTAGAAAATCTTTAACAATTGAATGAGCTACTAATAAATGAATCTTGCTGTTGGACAGCATGTGCCTGAACTTTTTCAAACTTCTTACAATAGCAAAAACATGTTTCTCAACAAAAGAATACTTTACCTCGTAATCATGCAAAACTTGGCTGAAAAATGCAATAGGCTGCTCCAAGCCTTCACTGTTTTGCTGGCATAACATGGCTGAAACTGTATCTACTCCTCCAAAAGCGTATAGAATAAAGTCTTTGTCAAAATTTGGATTAATGAGAGTAGGAGCGGCTGCGAGTGCTTCCTTGATCTGCTCGAAGCTCCTCTTGCCTTCCTTGGTCCAACTGAATGGCATATTCTTCTTTGGCATAGAAGTGAGAGGCTACAACAAGGCTGTGATATTTGGTATGAACCTCCTCATGAAATTTATTCTCCCAAGAAAGCTTTGCAAGCCTTTCTTGTGAGCTGGTAATGGCAATTCCAGAGTTGCGTAAACTCTTTTAGGATCAATTGAAATACCTTGCTTCGAAACAATGTGTCCAAGCAGTTTTCCTTCGTGCACTGAAAATATACACTTTTTGGATTGAGACACTCAGAACTCTACGCGCGAAATCTGCTCAAAACTGATCGAGGTGTTCGTTAGTATTTCACCGGAAAAATATTAATATCATCTAAATATGCGAGCAGAACTTTCATGAAATTTGTGAAAACGCATATCCATATACTTGAAAGTTATTATGCATTGGATTGATCTGGAAGGCATCTTCTTGTAGGTTATCGTTACTTACTTAGTTGTAAATGTTGTTTTGGGCAGATGCTATTGCTGGCAGAATCTGGTTGTAACTTGAGTAACCATCTAGCAAAGAAAATCTGTCAAAACTAGAAACTACTTGTAAAATTTGTTCCATGGACGAGAGTGGGTAATGGTCTTTCAATGAAGCTTTATTTAAATCTTAGAAATTGACACATAGTCTGATTTCCCCACTTTTCTTCCTGACTGGCACTAAATTTGACACCCAAGAGGTGTGTTTGATAGGAAAAATAATACCACTCTCGACTAGCTTATTCAGTTCAGCATTCATAAGGTGCTCTAACTTGGGATTAAGCAGTCTTTATTTCTGTCTTACTGGTTTTGCATTGGGTTCAAGCTCGATGGTATGTTGGGCTAGTTCGGGGTTAAAACCTCTCAAATCCTTATACTCCCAAGCAAAAATATCACTAAATTTCTAACATAACAGAATGGCGGCTTGCTATTCTTCTTGACCCAGCGAAGCTTGCGCAGAGAGAGATTTCAATGGCTGCATAATGTTATTCTTTAACTGTCAAGCTACATTTGTCTTTACGCACTTGATCATCTGAGTTAAACATAGATTCCAAGGTCACCAATCCTTTTGGCAGCTTATTAGTCTTCAACTGCACAATCTGGTCGTCATACTGCTGCTGCCATTTTTGCTGATTTCCATCTGTGAACTTAGCTTCAGTAATCAAAAAATTCACGATTTGCTCATCGCTGTCAAAAACCTGCCAGCTCATGTTATTGTCAGGTACAGAAGGCCTGACCACTATTTTCATGTATTGACGTGCTTCTACCTTATGAATCTCCTTAGGAATGTCAAACTGAGCTCCTATGGCAACGAGCCTATCAGCATGCTTATTTTGATTCCGAGGAATCAACATGATATTAAAAGCATTAAAAGCCTCCATTAAATCCCATACATGATGCCTGCATTTCTTGAGCAAATCATTCTTAGCAACATTTAAATTTCTAACTTGATTAACAATCAATTCTGAATCACCAAAAACCTGCAAGCATTTAATACCTCGTTTGCGGGCCCATTCAAGGCCATGCACCAATGCTTCATAGTCGGCTATATTATTTGAACAGCTAAAAGCAAATCTGCAAGCTGAAAAATACTTATCTCCTTCGGGTGATATCAACATAGCTCCACCCTCGGCACCAACATTGCTCCTCGAACCATCGAAATAAAGCTTCCAAAGCTCATTAACTTTTTCTACAGATGGTTCATCCTCTTTACAAAGATTAGGCATATTGCAATCAGGCTCTCAGATCATATAGATTCCTAATCCTATCTCATATGTGTTCTGGAACAGATCAAACTTGGGATCTTCGGTTTCCCATTCATCTAGACTGATATTGTCTACCTCAGTGTTTCAGTTTGAGGTCATGGTTTGCTCCTCCATTGCAGAGGTGGCGTAGAGATTAGCGTTTATAGGATTTGGCGAGTATGGTTTGATATGGTCTTTGGCGAGAGGCTTTGACTTTATGGTCACTTTCGTACCATACCTAGTTCTAAAAAACAAATGAGACCAATCAGAAGAAAAAAACCCACCCAACTTGGCTGTGAAATCCCTTGATAGACAAATGGCAAAATGCGGGGGTAAGTCTATGACATGAATATCCTGATGAATAGCAAAACTTGGGGATGCATGCAAGGTAAGAGCTAAATTTTTGATAATACCAGCAGTCTTAACAGCAGACCCATCTAATTGCACTACGCCTTTCTGAGGATTAGGCTCATAAACAAGACCTAATTTATCAGCTAAACTCTTAGGCATGACTGAACTATTGGCACCAGAATCAACCATACAGTTATGCACAATTTTATCACCAATAATTAGACTTAAATAGAACAGAGGGGGCTTTACCTCTTTCCTTTTCTGTCCACTCTTATCCTCCAGGTCATTAGCAAGCACAACCTTCGCAACTCCTTGATTAGCGTTGTTAGAAATAGACAACTCAGCCAAAGCATTCTGCAGTAAATTTTTTTGCCCTGGAAGCTGTAATGCATCTAATATCGACATGTTGACAGTGGTTTTCTTGAGATGCTCAATAATATTGAATGATGAAGAATTTACCTTCTGCTAGTTTTTTGTGACAACAACTTCGTTTTGCCTCTGTAGAGGCTGAGAATACATTTTTGACAACTCCTTGTTAGGTATCTCCTATCCTCTTTGCAAAATCGGCATTTTAGACTGCGTGGCAGCATTAACCTCTGATAAAACAGGCTGCTTACTGATTGAAGGCTACTGTTGTGAACTTCCAGCTTGTTGTCCTGGATCCATAGCTTGCTTTTTAGATCTGGTATTAGCTGAAATAGGAGAATTTTGTTGACTTTGGCCGTTCACGCCACAAAATTCAGAGCTCTGCCAGTTCGGCAAGGCAACCTCCACGTTATCTTGATGTTCTTGATTCTGATCTCCAACATTTTCTGAACCAACATAGTTATTCTGAACCATTAAAGCCTAATTTCTCATTCCATTGGCGCACGTTGATTGGCTATGGGGTTGATTGCACAGATAACACAATCGCAATCTTGGGCAACATTATTCAGTGGCACAAGTTCCTTTGACAAACTGGCTGCGTTCAGATTGTATGGCTGGAATGGCCTGGGGTCAAAATTCCTTCTTTGGGCTTGATAATCATTTTGAAAAATGGGCCTATTTTGTTGGTTTTGCTGATAAGGGGCTTGATAAGGTTTACTTTCTTGGCCAACGTGCTTTTTAATAGTCACGAGATCATTTTCGAAGGTCTTCAATATTCTTTTAAGCTCTTGCATCTCTGGATTTGAGGTTGGGGCAGCAACTTCTTGGGTTGTACTATGATATCCTATCACTGGAACAGGCGGGACAATAGCCAAAGGAGGTATAGTAGCAGGAATAGGAGGCTATATCTCTAGAAACAAAGGCATAGGAGGTCTAGGAGCTATGTCTTCAGCTTGAATGAGGCAATTTTCAGTGTTAATGGCTATATTGTAAGTGTTAGGAAGCATTAGTCCACCCATAGACTGAGTCATAACAGCAATCTTACTGTTCAAAGCTTTTAAATAAAATAGAAAAGCATGTGCCAGTAAGGGTTTTACCGTTGTAGGAATCCTGTCCTAGGTTCTTTGGAATCGGTAATTGAAGTCAACCAAATGCTCGTGTGGCACCCTTTGAATGGTGTTGAGCTCTTCTAATAAGGACAAGTTGTCAGATTTATCAGCAAAATGTTGGTATAAGCCA
>VDFB02229755.1:0-32149 GCA_007258455.2 Sequoia sempervirens
CTTCCAAGATTGCTTTATGGTTTCTTCTAGTTTAGATTCCATTGTTGCTTCCTTTTTGCTTCTAAAAATGCTTCTTTTTTTTCTTCCATTTATTAATTTAATATGTTTTATTTTAATTTAATTAGTTAAATATATGATGCCTCTTAAATAACTCATGATTATAGAGTAAGTAATTTAATTATTTAACTCATATGATTAAATAACATGATCATCATCTATAATTAAAACAAGTGAGTCAAATATCTATAATTTAATTAAATTTGACATCCATTCTGAGCAGTAAATTAAAATCATCATACGTATTAAATATCCATCAAAAAATCATTGACCACTTTTAATATATATAAATTGACAAGTCAATACTGATAAGATCATCATCATATATAACTAAAACAAGTGAAATTCAAATATGCCAGTAGGACAATAACATGTCAAAATGACATGTCAAATAGTTGACATAAGTCAAAATGATACATGTACAAATATTATAAGTAAAAATGATAAATTATGTAACTCAAATAGATACAAGTCAAGATGATACATGTCCAAATGATATAAGTGAAAATGATACATGTCAATATGATACAACTCAATAATATGGTACTGTAGGCCGTGAAAATGATACATATGATAGTAACCATGAAAAGAGGCATCATAACGATATATCAACAATGATCTATGATGCAGTCTATATGATCATGAATTTCAATGGGTAGTACCAGCAATTGCCTCATCATCATCACCACCATCGTGATCATCATCATAACTATATATCAACAATGATCCATGATGCAGTCTATATAATCATGAATTTCGTTGGGTACTACCAGCAACTGCCTCATCATCATCATCACCATCGCGATCATCATCATCATGATCATCATCGTTGTCATCATCATTGTCATAGACCTCGGTGTCTTCTGTATCTACATCATCATTATCCTCTACCATGTGATCTGTACCAGCAGAACCAATATTTTTTGGATCTATATCATGATGAGGATCATCTTGATCTTCTAGAAGACTTGTGTTCTGCAAAAAAAAAACATTTAAAATGAAAAGTTATTATTTATTTCATGCAATAATTTATTTTTCTATTATATATCTAATATTACAACATATGAGATGAAACCATAATCATAATGCATCATATCAAAGTGCACATACCATAATAAAATTTCAAAAAAATTATAGCTAATATGTCATTCCAATGATGTAAAACATGCAATAATTCTAATAAACATTAGTAAATATCATAAAAAAATTGTTATACAATTTAACTATCAACTGTAAATTCTATTACATAACCTTAAGTGCCAACCCTCTGCAAAATAATGAGGAGACTACAAGAATATTGGATGTAGGGGGCATAGGTACAAGAGATGGACAGACGATCTATAGCAATGAAAGAGTCAGAAAAGGCAGAGAGAGCTACATTGGTGACTCGGGAGAAACTTTAGCTTTCAAAAACAAAGGAAATTAGGCTGGCAGACTTGTGGATCAAGCCAACATTCGGTGGAAGAGGAAGAAATATGATTGGAACTCTGGAGGCCCACCATAATGGATTTTGGTATTCAACCATGAGAGCAGAAGAGAGAGTTGATATCATGTATCAAAACATTAAGCATGCATTCTTCTAGCCAACGAAGAAGGAGATGATTACTTTGCTTCATTTTCATTTGCATAACCATATCATGGTGTGCGAACCAAGAAGACCAAGGATGTCCAGTTTTATGTGGAGGTAATGGATGTGGTCCAAACTTTAGGAGGAGCAAGAAGGTCAATGTATGATCCTAATGAAATTGAGGAAGAACAACAAGAGAGGGATAGGAAAAATAAAATCAATGCAGAGTTTCAAGGATTTGTCAAGCGAGTAAGAGAGCTATGGGAGCAGCCTCATCTAAAATATTTTGAACTAGAGTTTGATATACCATTTAGAGAGCTTGGTTTTCATGGAGTTCCTTTTAAAGAATCTACTTTTATTATTCATACGGTAAACTGTTTGGTAGAGTTGGTGGAATTACCTTTCTTAGTAATCACTATTAGTGAGATTGAGATTGTTAATCAATTAGGCATTAATTGCCTATAGCAATGAAAGAGTCTGAAAAGGTAGAGAGAGCTACAATGGTGACTAAGAGAAACTTCAAATTTAAAAAAAAAAGCCAATTAGGTTGGTAGACTTGTGGATCAGACCAAAATTTGGTGGAAGAGGAAGAAAGATGACTAGAACTCTAGAGGCCCACCATAATGGATTTCAATATTCAACCATGAGAGCAGAAGAGAGAGCTGATATCATGTATCAAAACATTAAGCCTACATTCTTCCAGCCAACAGAGAAGGAGATGATTATTTTGCTTCATTTTCATTTGCATAAGCATGTCATGGTGTGGGAACTAAGAAGACCAAGGATGTCTAGTTTTATGTGGAGGTAATGGATGTAGTCCAAAATTTAGGAGGGGCAAGAAGTTCAATGTATGATCTTGATGAAATTGAGGAAGAACAACAAGAGAGGGACATGAAAAATAAATCAATGCAGAGTTTCAAGGATTTTTCAAGTGAGTAAGAGAGCTATGGGAGCAGCCTTGAGCATCTAAAATATTTTGAACTAGAGTTTGATATACCATTTAGACATCTTGGTTTTCATGGAGTTCCTTTCAAAGCCTCTGCTTTTATTGTTCCTACAGTAAATTCTTTGGTAGAGTTGGTGGAATTACCTTTCATAGTAATCACTATTAGTGAGATTGAGATTGTTAATCAATTAGGCACTAATTTCTTATAGCAATGAAAGAATTTGAAAAGGCAGAGAGAGCTACATTGGTGACTTAGGAGAAACTTAAGCTTTCAAAAACAAATCCAATTAGGCTGGCAGACTTGTGGATTAGGCCAGCATTTGGTGGAAGAGGAAGAAAGATGATTGGAACTCTGGAGGCCCACCATAATGGATTTCGGTATTCAACCATGAGAGAAAAAGAGAGAGCTGATATCATGTATCAAAACATTAAGCATGCATTCTTCTAGCCAGTGAAGAAGGAGATGATTACTTTGCTTCATTTTCATTTGCATAACCATATCATGGCGTGGGAACCAAGAAGACCAAGGATGTCCATTTTTATGTGGAGGTAATGGATGTGGTCCAAAATTTAGGAGGGGAAAGAAGGTCAGTGTATGATCCTAATGAAATTAAGGAAGAAGAGAAAGAGAGGGACAAGAAAAATAAAATCAATGCAAAGTTTCAAGGATTTGTCAAGCGAGTAAGAGAGCTATGGGAGCAGCCTCATCTAAAAGATTTTGGACTAGAGTTTGATATACCATTTAGAGAGCTTGGTTTTCATGGAGTTCCTTTCAAAGACTCTTCTTTTATTGTTCCTACAGTAAACTGTTTGGTAGAGTTGTTGGAATTACCTTTCTTAGTAATCACTATTAGTGAGATTGAAATTGTTAACCTTGACAGAGTAGGACTTGGGAAAAAGGTATTTGATATGGCTATTGTTTTCAAAGACTTCAAGCGGTATGTACTCCGCATTGATGCCATTCCTCAATCTTCGCTTGATGGCATCAAGGAATGGTTGAACTCCATGGATATAAGGTATTATGAAAGTAGAATGAACTTGAACTGGTGACTAATTTTGAAGACTATTATTGATTATCAAGATAAATTTATTGAAGATGGTGTTTGGTAATTTTTGAATATGGAAGCTAGTGATTCTGATTTTGATAATTTAGAAGAGTCAGATCAAGGATATGAACCATCTGATGTAGAAGAGGAATTAGAATCAAATGAGGAAGGTTCAGAAGATGAATCTCTTGTGGAGTCAGATGAGGATGAAGAAGAAGAAGAATATTCTAAAGGGGAGGAAGGTAAAACATGGGATGAATTAGAAGCCAAAGCTAGAAATGTAGATAAGGAAAAAGGAGACGAGTCTGACAGTGAAGAGGAAAGGTGATGATGAAAGGTAAAAGCTACAAGGAAGTCTCGAGCACCTAATATTAGAGATTCAAGAGGAATGCTTGCCAAGAGGCATAAATTTGGATGAATTGAGTTCATCTACATCCTTCTACTATTTATTCATGCACATAAATGGTTCAGCTATTTATGCAAATGATGCATATATGTTAACTTGATCAATGTTGTTACTTCAGTAGTTTGACTTCTATGGCAACCAGCCATTAGGCCATTGTGTGCGGGAGCATGTTTGTGTTTTTAGTTAGCTTTTTTGGATAGGTCTACTGGGTGTTAAGGACATTCCATTTATCTTTTGAATGTTAAGAAGTCTAGTATTACACACTTCTCTATGTTGATAAGATTAGGTTGCAGGTTTTTTATTGTTGATTTCTTTATTTATGGAGTTTTTCTAACTTGGAAGACATGAATTTACTTCCTTTTTTTAAATTAGATGGACAAATTAAGTGGCTGGTTAGGTACACCAAGTGATGTAGACTACAAGGATGTGTTAGATCTATAGAATTCCTACCAAGATGCATCAAAACATTCTTACATGTTAAAAGAATGGTAGCATCGTGAGGAAGGATGACAAAGATGCATGTGGATCACTTAGTAGAATGGCAACATGAATTCAAGGAAGCACTCCTTGAGATACCATGTTTGAGAGAAAAGAAAAATCAAATCAACATGGGACTAGGCTACTCAAATGATACAACTCATAACTTAAATGAGGACACTTACGAGATATTAAAAGACCATGGTCATTAATTAAAAGATGTAATGAAAATAAGGCATGAATGTCACCCACTACCCTTTAAGGAAAACAATATTTTTTTCCTCAACATGAAATAATGGGACAATTGAGTGGGATCTAGGGACAACAGAGAAGCACTTTAGAACTCATCCTACACATCAATAAACAACTCAACACAAGAAATGAAAATTGACATATTAACACAACAATATCCAACTAAGTTATTGAAAGTCGACTATTGATACCTCATTCTCCATCTAGATTACAAAATCGGCCCACTTTTTTCTTTGTAACTTTTCCTTTTCAAATTGCTTTGGATGCCGCCCATATTTCTCTTGTCAAAACATGGCACCTAGACTAGTTAAACTAATTAATATGCAATCATTTACTTTTTCCTAGGAAATAAAAAAAACATATCATTTAACATATTAAATATACTTACAAATGTACAGATCAAGGCTTGTAAACCTTTTGGCCACTGTGACGCTTGGCACAAAGTTTTTGAAGCCTAGCCTTGGAGGCCTTGTCCTGAAACATATACTCATTCAATTTAACTATGCACAAATAAAATTTAAAAATCGTTTAATAAATTTGATATAATCTTATGAGAAAATTCAAATACCTGTGTACTCTCCTCACCAGACTTCCTCCATGCATCAGACTTCTCATATGCTTTTACAAGCTCTTTCCTTTGACACTTACATCAATTGCCCTTTTTTGAGCCTTAGCTCGAGAGGGAGTTTTTTTATCTTCTTTGTTTGGTTGCACTAAAATCTCTTGCAATTTTGATACATTTGTAGCTTTACCTTCTTCATAGACCAACCTATGCCAAATTCAGTCTCCATGTCATTGATAACTTCTTTTTGCAAGTGTATGGGTATCTTTGAGAATGGAAAATGTAGATGGTCTTTGAACCATTGAAGGCATGATTCCTTCAAC
The DNA here is from genome assembly GCA_007258455.2 of Sequoia sempervirens. Classification (NCBI taxonomy): domain Eukaryota; kingdom Viridiplantae; phylum Streptophyta; class Pinopsida; order Cupressales; family Cupressaceae; genus Sequoia; species Sequoia sempervirens. The sequence continues at coordinate 5,637 of VDFB02229755.1, forward strand.
CTATTTGCAAACGCTTTTCCAACATTTGTCATTCGGACTTCCCCTGAAACCACATCGTATTCTATCTTGGTATTGTAGCTACCAATGCAAGATTGAAAATATGGTGTGGTGGAAGAAGTTTGTGTCCCAGGAGTGGTTGGGACAGTGGAAGCCTCTAATCCCTATTCTACATTCCTAGAGTTTACTGTTATTGATTTCCTCTTGGATCTTTTACTTGATCTAGGACTGCTTGGGGAATCAATTGATTCCCTTTGACACGGTTGATTTGTTTGCAATGTTTGAGGGGCTCCAGTAGACCAGTTTTCTATGTATCTGGCAAGCATTGTCTAGCGCACATCATCCAATTTTTCACTACCTCTTCCCCCAATATGGAAGCCAATGCCTCTTTATCTTTGTTAGTCACATGTCCCTATATATATATAATAAATTTCTTCTTTTAATTTTTTTTTTAAAAAAAAAAAACTAAAAATGAAAGAAATAATGGAAACATTTACAAATCTATAAATTGGAAATCAATTACCTCATTGTGGCTAGAGTTTAATCCCTTTGTTCTCTTCCCTCTATTGCTTGACATTTTGAGGTGACCTAGGGAAAATTATTTTCATCCAGTCTGTGGAGGAAAACGAAGTGCACACTATCAGGTATGAAAGTTTTTGTCTAGTTTGTGGTATGAAAGTTTTACCTTGAATGACTCTCTTTCTAGATTTAAATGCCTATGAATCAATTGCTTGCACACCTTTATAGAATATAAATATATTTGAAAGGATAGATATGTTGGAAAAACAAGGACACACAACTGAGAGGGAGGGTGAATTAGTTGTAATAGAAACTAAAAATTTTCTTCTTAATCTTAGATCTGATGAATAAACAATTAACCATAAACAATCAACACATCAGAGAGACAAATAACACATATTTTTTGGGTGGAAACCCTGTTGGGGAAAAACCATGGTGGATGTTAGTCCACAAGATTATACTCTGCTAGAAGTATAAGAGAATTAATAAATTGAATGCACATGAATTAAGGCACACTGCCTAGAGCTCACTACTCAATTACAAAAGAGGACTCACTGTCCAACAATATGGTTGGATTAAAACCATCCAAGATTTGTGAACTGAGAAAATAGCTTCTTCTCTAAGCTTGATTAGAATTCCAATTAAGCTCAACACTTCTTCACACTTCGCACAATCTTCTTCACACTCTACTCTACATTCGAATGATATTAACACATACACACATAGGAGCACACAAAGCACCATCTTCAACAATGAACTAATCACCCTTATATATCCACTACACAGGATTTCAATTCAACTTAGTCAGCCAGGAAAATAAAACATATTTTCAATTATTTTCAATGTCGGCCCAACTTAACAAATAAAATTTTAATGTGAATCCACCAAGGTTGGCCACAACATAGTGGAGACCCAAATTAACATCTCCAATGTGAGAAGACTCAAATTAATTTCACCTCGAAGATCCACAACACACTATCACCAACATGTCATCCAGGAACAAGAAAAATTGAACATGCTCACAAAGATCTTCAACCACGAACTCTCTGAATAATGTGGACACACCACAAAGATAGATAACAAGAATTACACAAACTCATTTAGAAAGACTGACAGAGACAAGCAAAACACTGTCAGACCACAACATACTCAAAACTTCACGCGGCCCTCTAAAACTTCAGATAGATGATCTAGAAACATTCAACATTAAACCCTTTAATCCACATTAGCTAATCTTCAACGTACAATACACAACACCTTCTTGATCTGCATAGTTCCAATGGGAACACATAACACTGTCTTTTACAATTTTCTCAATATCCTTGACATATATAGCAATTGATATAGCAAATGCTAATAGTGTTGACATCAATGACAACCACATATCAGCAACCATATCCACAACATGCAACAATATATATATGCAAAATGAAACAAATGTATTGTAAAAAAATCAACGCTTGCAACTATATAGAATGGTAAGCTTTGGGGGATAAAAAGGGTGTAGAGTGTGGTTTTATTGAGAGTTAACACAAATAGATCCCATGCTCGAGTCACATCCGCTGATTAGAAATAAAATGAATGTGTGCACACAATAAATTCAAAACTACAAGCTCATTGTTCTGTAAAAGAATTAGTGAAAATTAGTAATAGCTAATTTAAGCCTAAAGGTCTCACAAATTTGAGGAAATGATCTATTATTCAACTGTCATCTTAAAAGCCCTATCTCCTCGTATTGTATCAACCAACCTCTATTCCCACGGGACCTAGCTATAGTGGGGCAGATGTAGTTTAACGACTTGTCTTGAAAGCACTCAACTACGTTTTTCAGGAAGGAAGTGAGAAATTTGGCTTCAGAGAAAGGTATGGAATAACGGTCTGAGAAATTGAACCAGAAACTGAAAGCTTGGGATGGTAATGATAAGAAAATCGAGGCATTGGGGTTTCAAAAACATGTTCACTGCTCTCGGATGTGGAGGAAATAATGCAATGTCTACAATTTTACCCTCCTCCTTTGCAACCACATGAGTCTTGAATGATTCGCGTGTAAACAAAACAATATTCACAACCATTTCTTCACAATCTTCTCTATTTAATCCAAACAAAAATATTTGTAGGAATGAAAAAAACAAATTGTAACCTTACCTATGGTGTCGCAAACTAAATCGAATGCCTAATCTACTTGCTTGTAGCCCTCCTTCACACCGTTTTTCCCTTTTTTCTCCTCTCTTCCTTAGCGCAACATTTTTCTCCTGTCATCTCTTCCTTGATGCAGGAAGTTTTCAATTTTTGTTCTTGATTCACTAGTTGGCGCTATAGTCAACATAGTTAACACGGACTTTAGCACTGCATTTTAGCCCTAAATGTAGTCTATTTGGGGTGTAAAAGGCGGTGCAAAGTGGGCCTAATTTAGTGCCTCCTTTCAGCCCTAAATGTAATATGTTTGTGGTGCAAAAGGCACCACAAAGTGCACCTAATTTAGCGCCTAGCAGTGCAAAATGATGTATTTTGCTTGGAAGTTGATAAATAAATTGATCCTAAATTGATTTCATCTTCATATGTTCCAAGGGAGCAATTATGGTTCCCTATTTTATCTATTCCTTATCCCATGTCAATTTTGTGGGTGCAAAACTAATAGAGGTTAGATTTGTGAACTCAGAAATGGGCCCTATACAACTAGATGAGTCATCTAAAGTGTGAAATATTTCAAATTGCATGTTACAAATTTGTATAAAAGGACAAACCATAATTCATTACTATCATCTTAGATATAGGGCTTATTGGAGAATTATGAAAAATCATCTATGAGAACCAAATCATTATCATGTGACATTGACATTGCATCAACAACCTGCGTGTATTTCATGCTTCCTAGAGAGATTTGAGCTCTAGTTGTCTACATTCCGTGTGTAAAAGTTTTGTGAAGAGCAAAATGTTGCAATGTCATGTTTTATTTTTCATAGTGTGTCTTAATGAAAAGCGAGTGTATTAACAAGATAATTTTATCTGACTATTGTCATTGTTGTGTATTACAGGATCCAAAGGAGGCCATGGAGAGAGGACATGGATGACGTAGATCTACTAAATCGCAGAGAGGAAAGTGGGTGGAAATAGATATGACAATAGAATTTGTAGATACAATAGAGGTAAGAAGAGAAAGCAACCTCAGCCAAAGGAGGAAGATGTTTATGAATTCACAAATGCTACAACATAGAGGAGATAAAGTCATTCTTTTGTCCATGAGGCCTTTGAGGTCAAGGGAAATGTTTGAAAATTAGGATGGCCAAAACATGATATCAATATGTCAAATATATGACTAAAGTGAGGTTTTGTGTTGGATAGCATATTCGTTGAAATGATATAATTGGTGTATTAAAAATTATTTACTATATTGTGTATTATAGGGGTGAGACGAGGCCATGGCAATAGATCGTGTCATATCAAATGAGGACACAACGGATGAAGCGGGACATCTGGTACTCAAATTTTGAATTAACTTAGGAAAAAATGATCTAATGGAATTTTTTGATATGTCCATCATTTTTCACAGTATTATTGAATTTTATAATGTATTATCCAATATTGACATAACTTAATGCATGTTGTTGATTATTTTAGATGGAAATTGGAGAAAATGCAAAGCTTGAGCATTCAAATAGAAAAAGAAGAAGATATGTACATGGGTGTGGACCTAAAACTATTAAATCACGTAGATGATAGTGGGTGGAAGAGGATATGACAATGGATCTTGCAGACACAACAAATGATTGCACTGAACAAGAGGTTGGTTAGGACTATAGTACATGGGATGAATACTTTGAGAAAATTGTTGTTTGTGGATGTTCTATATGTCATGGAAAGAAACAATTCAAACGAGCAATTGTACAAAGAAATTACATATATGATGAGCTTCCAATCAGTAGTATGCATCCTACAATCGATTCAAATCCAATAGGAATTGTGGTAAGGAATTTTCCAGTTTGATATAAATAACATGTATACTTCGTTTAAACATTGTTTTATATTATTTAAATAAATAATTTTTTTCTTAATGGATACTTGCAGGATAAAGTTCTTGGTTTAAAGTTTCCTGGATTGCCAACTTCCAGCCTAGAGGGTAATGATCATTTACCAGATGATACATCTAACAAAAATATGTGCCAATATACCAGCTCAGAAGATGATGAATTGATGAAAACAAGTCACAAAACAAGAACCAGTTTAAAGATGCATAATTTGCTTAAAGACAGGGAGAAGGTGGACTACATACCCTATGAGAATGAATGTGATGGAGATGATGACTTTCCCTTGAGTTTTAGATCAATTTACAAAGAGACATTTGATCATCGACTATATTGTGCTTGGCCTAGTGATCAACAACTACCTAGAGTGTACGAGGTGTTCCAATTTTGGGGATACAACTACATGATACGACCCTACAATATTCATGGAGAAAATATAGGCCTCTTTATTGTCCAAAATGTACGTGGGATCTAAACATATAAACAATTTAGAACAAACCACTAGGAAATTAATGCCATATTATGGTTCATCATATTACAGTGGTGAATGGAGAAGGCAAGCAAAATATAAGCCTAGCATGTCAGCATATGGTCTAAATTCGAATATGTATACACATCGTCTCCAATTGGAAAGTGGAAAAGAAATTAATAGAGGTCATCTTATGTATATATATGGACATGCATACACACACAAAAATATTGTAGGATTTATAAATAGTAGTAAGGGAAGGGACCCCACTATAAGACCGAATTGTCAATTTGTTGAGGTTATAAATGATAAAGATGGAGATATGGAAAGAGAGGTTGATAGATTGATAATGGTTGAGGCTATTATGGAACTTACCATGGGGATGAGTTATTGATTGATTACCCCTTCTTAAAATGCACTCCTGTTTGATGTATATATGTTCATACAATTTTTATTTTTATCTTTTAAGGCATATTTGATTATATTTCTTTGAAATTGATACATTTATGATTTATCTAATTGCTGTAAAACATTAAATAATGCTTATGTTTGTTGATAGGTAGAAGATTTGTATGAAACACATACTAATACCCATGATCCAACTGGGTTATTAAGATTTGGATGGGATGCTCCAAACCATCCTTTAAACAATACCAAGGTGAAAAGAGCATGATTGAAGAGATTACTACCAACTAAGAAATTTGAAGAGTTGATGAGATCCACATACACTGATGACATGCCACCTAGCCCTAATGATGGTGATCATGATAGTAAAAATGTAGTGCATGAAGAAGGATTGAATGAAATTCTTACAGGTTTCTTTGGGGATGGAAATAATGATGATAATAATGATCATATGGTTGATAATAACAATGATAGTAGGGGTAATCACCACCAATGTAACAACCTGAAAGACTCCATCAAGCAAGCAACAAAGACACCCATGTTCAAATCAGGTGCAATTAGAACCTCAAAACTGGCATGCACATTAATATTATTAGAAATCAAGTTACTATTTGGTTGGTCAAACAAGGGATTCACTACCCTATTGAAGTGAGTTGAAATCTATTTCTTACTTTGTATTGTCAATTGGTGTACACAATTCATAAACATTCATCGACTTCATTTATATTTCTTTAAGGGGATTTTAAAACATATATTGTATATAAACAGTCCTAGTATAGATTGAAAAATCAAACATGTTCAACATAAGTCAAACAGTCAATTGATTTAATCTCTAGCAATCTTATAGGGCACTAAAAACTAAAATATTCCCTGAAGAGAATGTGTTGCCATCAAATTGCAGAGAGGCATGTTTGTTGTTGGTTGAGTTGGGGATTGAATATAAGAAAATTCATTCATGTAAAAATGATTGCATTTTATATAGAGATGAATATGAAAACAAGGTAGAATGCCTTATATGAAAAGAGAAGAGATATTGTACAGATGTACAAGGTCCTACAGCTCCAAAGAAGGATTTACATCACATGCCAATTATACCTAGACTTCAACAAATGTTTCGTTGCAAGTCACTTGCACAATTGATGGATTGGCATGCAAATAATAGGAGTAAAGATGGATTCATGTGAATTCTGGATGACTCCAAAGAAATGAAAAACATAGAGGAAAAATGGCCAAGAAAATTCAAAGATAAACCTCATAGTATCAGGTTTGGTCTTGCAATTGATGGAGTGTGCCATTCTCTTTCCTGAGCTCAAATTATAGTATTTGGCTAGTCGGATTGATAGTATACAATATTCCCTCATGGATGAGTGTTAGTAAGGATCACCTTATGTTGACTATCATTGTTCCAAGAAAACATCAAGTTAAAAACATGGATGTTTATCTTGTGCCTTTTATTGATGAGATGAAACTACTATGGAAAGACATAAGTATGTATGACATATCACGTCCTCCATCAAATAGGTCCTTCATGTTGTGTGGTGTGCTATGTTGGAATATTCATGATTTCCCAGGACTTGGTGTTTGTTCTGGTAAGATAAAATATTTACGTATTTATACTCATAATTTATTTTCATCCCAACTTTCATACTTAGTTTTATACTTATTTTTTGATGTTATTAACATTACTTGTTGAATTACAAGGCTTCAAAAAAAGGGGATATTTTCATTTCCAAGATGTGCAGAACAATTTCAAGGGTGGTATTCTAAAGATCTACATAAATTTATATGCAAACAATAGGGTTTTTCTACCACTAGATCATAGGTTTAGAAATCACCTGAAGAATCAATTTGATGGAAAAGTTGAAAATAGAGGCCCTCCCATGATTATGGGTCCAGGTGATTGTCTTAAGAAGTAAGAAGATGTTGAATTGAAAGCTTGGGAGGATTTTTTTGATCGAGGTGATTCAATTGAAGAACTAGAACAAGTTGTAATTAATATGCCAGAAGGAATGAAAAGGAGATCCATATTTTATGAGCTCCCTTACTGGAAGGATCTATTAATATCTCACCTATTATATCCTATGCACATCTTCAAAAATATCCCAGATTCTATATTTCAATGTATATTAGGCAAAGAGGACACCTTGTCTTCAAGGAGAGATATTGCTCTTTTGCGTACCAAATTTGATAGAAAACATTTGTGGCCAAACAAGGAAAATGAAACATATGCAAAAGCTCCATGGCTTTTGCAAAAAAAGAGCTAGACCAACTAAAAATGTCATTTTTTCACTAAGGACACCTAATGGCTATGGGTCATCATTGGGTAAAGCTTTTACAATTGATGGACATATCACAGGATTTAAAACACATGATTTCATAATTTTATGAAGGTATTATATATCATCATTTAACATTTACTGGTAACATTGATTAAGTACTAAATATATTTTGATATTTTGTTGTGTGAGAAAAAATTACTAATGACCTTTTCATAAATGTGTTTGATATCATATCATGCCATTGGCAATTAGGGGGGATTCCTATCTTACAGTTGACTTAAGGAATGCCATAAGTCGATTGTCAGCATTTACAAGGTATGTGGTTATATAAAATGTTCATGTGTGAGTGACATAGAGATATTATATTTCATTTTAATTTTTGACTAAAGGTTCATACTAATTTACTATTCTTATATTAGGTGGGTGACCTCCAAGGAGATCCACGAATGTGAAGTGCCAAAATGGAAGAAGGAAATTGCAGAAATTGTATGTGTATTTGAGGAGTTCCCTGCAAGTTTCATGGACCTACAAGTCCATTTACTTATACACCTAGTCGATGACATTGAATTGGTGGGTGTCGTATCAATGAGCTGGATGTTTTTCTTTGAGAGGTATATGAAAACTCTAAAAAGATATGTCCAACAAAAGGCGCATCCAGAGGGTTGCATGGATGAAGGGTATGTATTGAATGAAGAATTTCTCTTCCTGTGTGAATTCCTTGGTAAGGATTTTGAAGATGGGCCACGCGTCTAGGATGAAGAATGAGCATCAAATATTATTGATGGAGAAAAACCACAATCTAATGGTGTTCAAGTAGAAATTAGTAAGTAAATTCATGATCAGTGTGGTTTTTTTTTTTGCAATCATTAATTTACTCAAAATTTATTTGTCAAATTAATAGCATGGAATTTGGAGTTTGAAATAAACATGTTGACATGTAATAGGTGTAGACAAAATTTTTATACTCGACAAGTTCATTCTGTACCACATGGACTTTATGAACAAATGGATTCATTTGTATGATAAAAAGAGAGAAGAAGTGTTAGAAGCAATGAGACAGTTTAAGAGATTGAACCCAAGGAATACTCCACTTCCCACTAATATGCTTGGGGAATGGGGCAAATATTGCATGCTAGAATGGGTTATTGAACAAATTCAAAATCAAATAGAAGATGCAGGTATAAATTCAAACATAACACATGATGAAATCAACATGTCTAGAGGATGTGAAAGAAAGGTATAGTTGGAATTTTACAAAATGTTGTTTCCTTACAGTTTTGACACTATTAACTATTTTAATATTCGTCATTATATTTTTTTCACTGAAATAAATGGTCTTTCACATGCGAGGAAATATCTAGCAATGTGGAAATATGGTTGACATTAGCATGTAGAAAGTGTAGATGTAAAGAGACGATCCTTTGATTGTGGCAGCATGGTTGACTTCAAGAAATCTAGTCAATCAAGCTCAAAAGATAAGAATATAATTGAAGGGAATCTACAATATGTTGGGAAAATATAGGAAATTATTGAGTTGGATTACCGCTCTTTTAAATGTGGTATTTTTAAGTGTAGATGGTATGAAGCATTTGAGAGGACACGAAGACATGATACCCATAGTGGATTGTTTTCTATAGATTCCTCATGCTTCCTACCAGAGGATAAGGAGCCTTATGTTCTACCAATTCATTGTGAGCAGGTATTTCTTTAACTCAAACAAGAAGAGATAGTGATCATTAATCTATTAATTCATAGTTTATTGTGAATATATACATGTGTTTATTAATCAATAAAATTGTTATAACATACATCTAATATATGTATGTCATTCATGTGCAGGTATTTTTCTATGAAGATATTTTGGATCTGAAATGGATGTTTGTCATACATTATGATCCAAGATTAAAACATGTATTTTACGAAACATTAGTGGATACTGAGCAAAGCAATGATGGCCAACAAAATGAGAGAGGGGTATTATAGAACATCGAATAAATTGGCATCCATGATGATGTTGAAGATGGTTATGTTTAGGCACAAGAAGACAACAATCCAGAGTTAGATGATGTTATGGAAGACAACAATATGGATGGTATAGAAAATGATCATCCAAATACATTTGGTAACAATATAGATGGTCTACAGTCAAATTTCAATGATGATGAAGATGATGCAGGTCAAGATGAGGATGATGATAATATTAAATACTTGAAAGAACATATGAACATTAACAATGATACACTGGATGGCATTGTAGTAGACAATAATGTTAATGACCAAGACTTCTAAATTTTTAGAATTATTTGCAATCCATGTTTAAAAAAGGATGATTCTTATGGCCTAAAATTTGAAATGCTTCAGTAATATTAATTCAAGTGTTAAACTATAGAACCACCACTCTCCATTATGATGGTATATGTAGTGCCCCTCATCTTTTGGTCCTTCGCATCATATGAGTAAGTTGTGTGTTTGCGACTTGTGAGATCTTGCAAAATTGGTGCCATCATTATATTTAAATTAAATATTTTATATCTTTAACTTTGCAAACACTTTGAAAGTTAAAATATTATTACTATTATTCATGAAACATTATTGTCATGGCACCATCCTAGAAAGGTTATCAGACCAGTGTTTAATAGTTGGTATTGAATACATAAGGCTTTGACTATATGAATTCAATGCTATCACTTAAACCATGTTAGCATATGTAACTTAGATAATTTTAGGTAAAAGAGCATTAAGGAATATCATTCTCAAGATACACATTCTTCTTAAATAAATACAAATAAAATAATAATAATAATAATAATAATAATAAAAGAAAAGGAAAATATATATATAATAAATCTTATTTGTATTTTCATTATTTATTAATGAACTTAAATTATTGATTAATCTGTTATTAGAGGAATTTTATGATTAAATTACATCACTAATGTTATGGGTATTATAAGGAAGAACAAATATACATATATAAATATATATAATTGATATAATAATAAATTTTTACAAGAAGCTTAAATCTTCACCTGCCACTTACCTCCACCTTGCTTCATGAATGCTCTCCTGCTGCCACGTTCCTTGTTTTTGCATCCTTCTTTTGCATGCTTAATCTGGGAAAGGCAGTTGGACATGGGGAGAGATGACATCCCTTTGAGCGTGACACAGTTTGGAGCAGAATCAAAAGGAAGAGAGGATGTTGGAAAAGGCGAGGGAATTTGGTTCTATACCTGTCGATTGCATTTGCTTGAAAGTTTCTTGAGCCCATTCTAATTATGTGCATATCCTCCAACCATGGCAGTTCATAAGACCACATTTCTTTGAAGCATTTTTGCAAACAGTGCACACGCCTTTGTCTATGTTCTGCATTTTGTCTGCCAGAGAAAAATACGTTTGTTGGAGGGCAGGGAGAGGAGACGCCTTAGCAGTGGGGTGCGGAGGAGAAGATGGCACATTAATGGGCAGCGTGTTTTGATGTACCAAGAGTAGTTTCCAAAGTCATATTTTACTCCAGCACCATACTTCGTGTAGAATCTTGAGGTAAGTCACAGGCCATGGTTTAAGTGAGTCCTTTTCTTCATAATTTCCCTTCGTTTGACCTCATGGGTTGTGAGTATATTTACCTTTTTGTTATGCAATATGCAATATTTTTAATTTCCTTATGTGGCATAGACTTCACCATTACCTTGCTTTGCAAAAACATTTGAATATTTTGTCAAAGGTCTTACCTTTTAGGGTGTTTATAGATATTCTTAATTATTTATTTTAAATCATGGAGCAGAGGTTTAGGTTGAATGTTATTATTTTCACAATTTGGATGCATCAAATGCAACATGAAATCTTCACAATCTCTGGGCAATCTATCACAACTATATAATTAGGCTTTGGAGGGTACATAAATTTAAATAGTGTCCCTGATGCCATTTGCAACCTGTCACAGCAACAACACTTGAACATAGAAGACTTTAGAGCTGCAGCGCTTGAACATAATGGGAGGTTTAAAAGTTTAAATAACCCCCTTTATTATGCTGACATACTATCGCTTTTGCAACACTTGAACATAGAAGAGTGTAGAAGTTTTAAATAACCTCCCTGAGTCTCTTGGAAATCTACAAAGGAGAGGGACTGGCAGTCGATGTTGGAAAAGGATGTGAAGTTGGCTTTCACCTAAATTGCAGCAGCTTGAAAGCTTCTTAAGCCTTTCATCAAATCCATCTTGCACTTATCCTGCAATATTTTCCCTCCTTGAGATGATATCTATTTAAGCCATAATGTCAAACAATTCCACGTGCCTTTTCGTATTCTTGAGACATTTTGTCAATCAGTTTTTATGCCTTGTCTATGTGTCCACAATTCCAGTAGCAGCAAACACAGCCTTATGCCTGTAAATAAACTTTAGCTCACCACTGATATTTTCTTATAAAAGGCTGCAAAAAAAAATTCTCTTTTGAGCTCAAGAATCTAGTGGCTCTAAACCCAGATATTTTCAGATCTATTATTTGCTTATTGTGAATAGATTGAAGCAACAGATATAGGGAGACTGATTTTGATTTGTCTCATTTCTTCCTTGAATTCTGCTGTGGTAGGGGTTCATAATATTTTTACCTGCAAACTCTATTTTGCATTTCTCATCAGCATTGCTGACAATTTGACATAATTTGTGTAGAACCTTGAGAAATGAAGGCAAGGATTAAGAGTCTGCTAAATATTCACTACACAAGATTATATATATATATATATATATATATATATATATATATATGATTAAATTAAATATTAGGTAGCCATAATCTGCAGTGCCATTTCCATGATCAATTAGCTCTTCTGATAAAGAATCCATGCCTTGCTCTGTATCATAATCACATCAACACCATTTAAGCCTGTTTGTTCTTTTTTTTAAAGAAATCCCATACGCCTATTGTTGGGTGTTGCTTGATTAAGGACTTGTAGTGGAATTGAGTAATAGGACAATCTCAAGGTAGGTCAGATCACTTCTATATTCATTACTAACTAGGATTTAATTAGCTACAACTGTGCTGCTCTTCTTTGTACACAAACATCTAAAATGTTACAACAAAGGCCAAGGAATTAACTTCTTAACTTAAAAGAAAATGTAGTGGCTAATTGAAGGAAAAATGTCATGTTTTGAAGTAAAACAATGTCTTTGAGACTAAGTTATCTTAACCGAAATGTCTATACGAAGGTGTTTATAAATATTTAAAGTTAAGATTTACATTTATCCTCAAACTGTTGTTTTGATACGAACCTAGTGAGATGTATTGCAGAAAAAACTGCTCTTACATGGTTGGGATCCCTGTAAAAACATTTTTGGGTTTTGTTTTCTATTCTTCCACCTTTCTGAAACATATTGAAGTTTTGAATTTGACCCAATAACGAAAAAGTTATGCCTATTTAAATGTTGTTTCCTTTTGCTGCAATTAACAGGCTGAAAATTGATAAGTGACTGTATGATGAAGATATGTAATACAATAGGTGTGCCAACTATATTAAAATGTATTATTTTTGTAAAAGGTGAACATATTGAATAATATTAGTCCTCCCACTAATTTTTTTAGAAAGGGGTGAGGTGATTATATTCTAGATAAAGTTAGTTTTCAAAGGCCAAGCTAACCCAACCTAATTACCCTTTTATTATTTTAATCATATTTATGTTTAATTACCTTATGTAGCGTGTATTATCTATGAGGAATGGACTATTTAAATATTTCATTTATCCTTTTATTATTTTATTCATATTTATGTTTAGTTACTTTATGTAGCATGTATTATCTATGAGGAATGGACTATTTTAAATATTTCATTTGTTCAAAAGGATTGGTAAATTCTAATAAGGCTAAAATAGAATTTTAAATTAATAAGTAATCCTTATTTATGTTATTATGAAAGAAAGGTACTTTTATTGTGAGGTCGTAGATATGTTGATAAATCCTATACTTTGAGTTGCAATTGATTACATTAGGGTTGCTAGATAGAGTATGTTAATTAAATTGAAGGGAGAAAAAGATATTGATTCGTTTCAGGAAGGAATTCTTAGAGTTGATAAATGTAATGTGTGTTTTAAAATAGTGCTTATCATACATTTGCATATTTAATGTTTTTGCTTTTATACGTGAAACTATGGTAATTGCCTTATTCCATAATTGTTTGTATATGAGAATGAGGTTTGTGAGATAGCCTAGTGTTCCTCTTGGATGTAGTTTAGAGTGATTTTTGTGTCATGTTAATGCTTGATGTTGATATTGATGCCTTTGACTATGTGGATGAGTAATGGTTTTATTGGTTATTGTTCAAATAAAAGTATTGTTTTATCTTGCTAACAAATAGTTTCCTTTGATGGATATAATAACCTTGATGGTCCATCATGTGTATATTAAAATAGGATAATGATTTAGTCTTGAATTTGATTAATTGAAAGTTTCTTATGATTTATTATTGTGAGTTAAAATGTCTTTGTAGTGAATGAATGAATAAATTGTAAATCGAGCGTCTATTAGTCTTTATGATAATGAGTGTGTTCATATATTTAAAGGTGAATTTTTTTATGGTTATCATGATTGACTAGATTGATCTTTGAATTGAGATTGTGTATCATTGATTGTTGTCATTGTCATAATTGTTGTTTTTGTTAAGGGTGACTAGTTGCCATACTGCAAGGGTATCTTGAGAGGAGAAATAGAGGTCTCCCTTGGATGCCCAGTTGAATTTGTGTCGCAATTCATTATGTTTTCCTTGGTTGAATCTGAAGATCTCTTTATGATGACACCACTTTCATTCTACTCCCTTCGATTTATGATTTATGAAACTTATATTGTCATTTTGTGGGTTCCTTGATGATAGACTTCCTTATTGTGTTAATTTTGATTGAGGAGACTTTGTTGCATTGTCTTTCTTGTGGTCATATTTGAGATGGTTGGGAACCTGATATACTTGAATTACCTTCAATAGAAGGTTGTGGATTTACGATGTTTTTGGCTTCCAGAGGCAATGGAGGAACTTGACTTATGTTGATTTTTCCACGGTTGTTCCGTTGTGATATATTGCTCTTATTTTTTTTATTTTGATCACATGGGTAGTACTTTGTACTATGGTGTTGACTTTTGGATGTGGTGGGTGGTACCTCCTTTTCTTGATTTCAGTGATATGGAATGGGTTTGCGAGATGGTTCTTGCCTCGCATGTTGTGTGATATCTACTCCTTGATTTTTATGTGAGATGAGGTACACCCCTTGCATGTTTTGATTTGGGTACCAATAGGGAGAGTGGCTCTTCATGGGGGCCGGCGCACAAAGGGGCTGTTAGGGTAACCCATGGAAGAGTTTCCTTAAAAAGTGATAATTTAATTAATGAACTGGTGGGTTTTGGGTAAATAAACATTAAACAAGATTAATTATGTTCCTCACCCATACCGTTAGTGCTATCATAGGCTAAGGATGGGATGAGAAGACCTGGTTGGTAAGATCACTGCCTTGTCCTCACGAAAGGTAAGTGGTTCTGCATGAGTCACCCTATGGAGTAGTGCCTTGAGATAGGCTGCCTGGATAGCCATAGATGGAGGTGGTACCTTGTGATAGGTTGCCTGGATAATCCATGTAAGGCCATGCGATGACACTCTCCTACAATACCCGTTTATGTTCCCTTGTTTGGTTGCCTCTGGGAGTGTTGATTGAATTGTTGATGTTGTTGAGGCAATTGGTTCTTGGTGATTGTTTTTGAAACCTCCAAGTTCTATCTTTAATGTTGCACACATGCCTTGTGGAAATTTAATTGATGTTAATGAAAGGTGCCCTTGTTATTTATTGTTGGTTGATATTGTGATTTCATTTGAAGGCTTTGGATCCTATTGTTGTTGGCACCTCTTATGGTTATTTAGTGTTGAACTATAATCTTGACATTTGGTTATGTTGGACTTTTCATTATTTTATTTTAGCTAAGTGATGGCAATGTTGTGGCTTGCTATCTTATGTTGATGATATCCTTGTTGTGGAGTCTAGTTTGCTATTGGTTCCTTTGATTGTTTTGGATTGCGGTATGGGGATCTTTCTTGTCAACTCCTAGCATGGGGGGTGGACTTTCAGGTCCACGTGGTCGGGTGGAACGTGGTATGCACCCCATTGGGTTCCCAGGTTGTGTTCATGATGTGGAAGTAGATACAGAGTTTCCAGAGCCTCACTTGGTTGAATACTACTTATCACTTTGTACCTTATTCTTCTTTGATGTATCATCTTTGCAATTGATATATCTTTTCCTCTGCATGACAGGACACATATGTACTCCTGAAACAATTGTAATGTATTATTGTGTCCATGATGTGTTGTATTTATGGGAATATGTTCCACCATTGTAATGTCGAACTATGAATTGAAATGTAATAGAATTTGATGTATGTATCTTTTCTATTTCCTTTGATCATGGATGGCTATATTTTATCTTTATGTAATATTGATTCGTTTGTTAACATTATGGCTTTAGTTTTAGGTGTTCATGATGCCATCTTGTGTATCCCAGAGGACGTAATGGTCATTGTAATTGTATAATTGCTTATATGTAATATATGTTCATGTTCATCTTATGTTATGTTTCACTTTCAAAAAAAAAATTATTGTGCTTTTATTGCGAGTTCTTGTTGTCCTTTGGGGTTCGTATGGCGGGGCGTTACAGTATATAACTTGTTTATTAGAAATATTTGATTAACTATAGATTTAGCTTGATATGTATCTCCCAATTTCTTTAAAATAAGTGCTATAATGGTCTCTTCATGTGCATTCAACAATATTGAACTAGCATACCTATATTTAGAAAAATCTATGTAAAATAAGCCAAGAGATATCCTTCCCGAGACCCTATTCTATTTATATGGTGGAAATTTAATTTAATTTAACTTTAAACTTCATAAAATTTCTGAAAAATAAATCAAAATGAATATTGTACTAACAGGGCTTATGTTTTTTTTTTGAGGTGCTTATTTTAAATTTCATGATCAAACTTCATAATGAATTTTTCCTATTTTACATGCCTATTTTACACGTAGCAAACAATAATGTTAATGACCAAGACTTCTAAATTTTTAGAATTATTTGCAATCCATGTTTAAAAAAGGATGATTCTTATGGCCTAAACTTTGAAATGCTTCAGTAATATTAATTCAAGTGTTAAACTATAGAACCGCCACTCTCAATAGTTAAACTATAGAACCACCACTCTCCATTTTGATGGTATATAACTTGTGTATTAGAAATATTTTATTAACTATAGATTTAGTTTGATATGTATCTCCCAATTTCTTTAAAATAAGTGTTATAATGGTCTCTTCATGTGCATTCAACAATATTGAATTAGCCAAATAGAGTCTAATGAGACTCTTATCATGTTTTCCATTTTTTCTACCTTATTATGACATTCCAATGGGTTTTTATCTATCTACTATAAAATTAAATCTCAAGCATCATATAAATATAAGTAGTGATTACAAAACCATGATCTAAAACCACCAAAAAAAGTGGCACCCAAAAACCTAGTTAGAAAATAAACACCCAAATCCCAAGATGAGCTCATTGGATAAAAATGGCATATTAATTCCACATATCATAATTGCATCATAAAAATAATCATCAAATTAGGAATTCCATTATGGATTCATGACATATTCACCATTCTTGTGGGTCTATATGTGATAATGGGTCTAATAATTTTATGATGAAGTATGTAGAAAAAATTATACATGGTCATAAAATAACCTCTTTAAAAGGATTTTAACCCTAGGTAGGGACCAATTAAAGTAAACTGTTTGAAAGGATTTTTAATTCACATCAACCAGAAACCAATCAAAGCATCCACATAGTAATAGCAAATGTGTTCGGATAAATCTTGAAGACTTAAATAACTTGAAAAGACCACTTTGGAGACAACAAAGTAATATATAAGGAATGAAAATTGACACAGTAATTGAACATTAAAAATGGATTACAAATTATAAGTAGTCTACTCCATTGTATTACTTCAAAATATAAGCATTTTTAATAGACGTATTTTAATATGATATGGATGGGCGGATTATGCAACCTATCTTCTTACTAATGCCTACTCTAATGGAATATGATCTAATGATGATGATTTCAAATCAGGCCCTAGTTTCCCTATTTGTATGGGAAGAAACAAGCTTCATGCCCATTTACAAAAAGTCACATCACTTCATAACTACAACATAATTAGCATAAACATTAAAATATTGAGAGTTTCTTGCTAGATGCACTACAGTTCGTTAATCTCCAGCAAGTTCTCATGATCGCCTAAGACCTATTCAAGGCTCATGCACCATGATCGTGTATCAAAACCATCAAACTCTAGTCCCTGTTACTCCTCTCTTACTTGGCCTGTGAAATGAACGAGATAATCTTCAACAAATGCTCAATGTACCCACTTTTGGCATGAGTGTCTACATTATCTATAATATCTTTCATGGCATACTCCAATTCAAAAATTCTTCCAAGTTATTGATGTGTTTTGTTAAGTACCTCATCTTCATCATGGATTGCATCAAGAACAATTGGAAAATAGTGGGCTATCTCATCCTTCCATCTATCCTAATCTTTCAATTTTGTTTCCTTGAAGAAGTTGGGTAAGGCCATACTTAGTGGCTGACTAAAGTCACTTAACTCCCGTGTCAAGATGTTATGGAAATCTTTATGGGCTTTCATAAGCTCTTGATATTCTTGTAGCATAGAAGTGTTATCTTCCTTCTTTGCTATGATCTGAGACTCCACTTCCTTCATTTTGTCACTCAATGTAGTGTTTTCCAATAATGTTGCATATGTTTTGTTATGAATATTCCATACTTGTTCATCATGCTTATACATATCTTCAAATCTCATGCTGACTATCTCTAATGCCATTTCAAAGATGGTGGTCTTAAGCTTTCCTTTTAACTCCTCTTGATCCTTCTGAACTTTCTCATGTCTATGTTTCCATTAGGTAGTTTCTGACATTGCTTCTAGCACCTTTCTTTCATGCTCAACCAGTGGAGAGTAAAGCCCTGAGGAAGAAGGCAGACTATCTATATAGCTTATCAACTCCTGCTTTAGCCTTTCATTCTCTTCTATCAGTCCCTTGTTATCCCTTACCAATTTTTGAATTTGAGCCTTGGTGAACTTTGCCACATTTACATTCAAGTTAGTAGTTTCCATAGGATTTTTCTCTCCTACCCTTTGCACCAAAAGATGTCCATAAATTTAATCATGATTAACAAGAGAAGGCTTTTTCCTGGCAGGTAAAGTGCCCATATTTGTAAAGTAGTATTATCAAGATTATATCCTGATCCACTATAGAGCTTATCACCAACTTTTTTTGTCAAGTGCAAGGTTTTATTCTTTCTCTTAATTAGAAAGTTGTCAAACACAATGGTTGAACTGATATCCCACCCTGGAAGGAGCATAACCCCAGCTTCTTGCAATAATGCTCTTCCTCTCTCAACAATCATGTTCTTCATCTCTCTATCAATTTCATGTTGAAGCTCTTTCAAAGCATATGCTTCCTTTTTAGAGTCAATTTCTTTTAGCCTTTCCCTTACCACCTTTCCCTTATACTAATAGATGAAATCCTTAAATTCAAATGTTTGGAAAAATGCATCATCTGCAATGAATTCTTGATTGGCACGGTGTCTCACATCATCAGATAGCTCATTGGAAGCTTCAAAGGTAATCACACTCCTTTCCAATGGTATTTCATATTGGGGAATAACAAGAGCGTTAATCTGTGTGACCTCTTCTTCCCCTTTAGTATCATCTTCAACCATGATTGGGGTGTCAATTGAGAATCTTACCTCTAGAGTAGGTTGTGGTGACAGATGACCTAGTGGTGTTATAATTTCTACTTGCCTTCTAGAGCCAACATTTCTTCTCTTCTCAAATGCCACTAGAGGTATATCCTTTATTATTTATTCATGCAAAATCAATTGCTCAACTCTTTCCATAAGATATCAAATTTCATGAAAATCTTCCAAATAGGCTGGGTTATTATTCATTCTCTATGCCTCAACCATAACAATTCTATTTTATCCATTTATCCTCATTATCACTTGACTTTCCTCACAGTTCCTTATGACATCATCGACATGGAACTCATGCTCATATCCTTTCAATTTTTGAGAAATTTTGGCATCATAGATGAAATGCTCTAGGTCAAATTTTTCTCTCTTGTTTCCTACCGGCAAGCCATAATAATCCATCTTGCTACCAACCAAGTCATACCCTATATCAGAAATAATAGTGAAGTCACCAAAACAAAGAGTGGAAGGAATGAAATTTTTCCTTCCATAGCTTTTCAAATGCATGAAGGCTGAGTAATACAATTGTCTGATGATTTCCAGGTATGCAACCCTATCTGGCATAGTCTTAGGTAGTAAATATGGCGTTGCCTCAAATCCATATACTCTAATGACAGTACAATCTACAAACGCATACCAATCTCCCCAATTGTGATTTATTTTTCCATAATGACCCTTCTCCTTTGGTCAGAGGAACCTCTGTATTTTTGGGGATAGATTATAGTCACATTTGTGGCCAAGCAATTTGTATAAGGGTTTGACAAAATGTTTTTCAAAGTACAAGTAGTGGGATCTCCCACATCTACTATCCTAGATTGATGTCCACATTTGCACTAGTCTAGAATTACCATCACTATCTAAATCTTTTATTCTCAATTCTTCTCCCCATATTCCCATCACTTTTCCTTCATAAAATATCATATGCATAAGAAGTGAATAGAGTTTGAAGCAGATAGCTTCACTATTGTTCTTAATAGCATTAAGAGCATTGTTAATGGCCTCAGATAGATACTCTACATAGTCATAGGGCCTGGCATCTTGAATTTGAATGTTTGTAGCCAGAACCATGGGAGCTATAGTCATGTTAGTAGGGGCATCAACTCCCAGTACTTGGCCAGCTGAATAGTATGTGTATTAATAGTATTCTTCAAATAAATCTATAGAGAATGGGGGCCTTTCATCACTAGAAAATATCCTAGTTTGATTCTCTAGACCTTTGGGCCTATGCAGAGGCAGCTTCCACCTCTTATAGCTTGTATCCATACAACGATACTCTTCCAACAAGTCTCTCATCCACAATTTCATCTTTAGGGAGGTGTCTAATTGGAAAACCATACAAATATAATCTCATGTTATAATCATAAACTGTGACCCATCGTGTAAGTGAATTTCACTCATTTTGGGATTATAATTCTTTGCCAGTGCTTTAATTAGTTCTACATTCACAAAAAAAATTGGCATCACAAGTTTTCCTAGATTCAAATTCCATGGGTTTGAAACTAGGCTATATCTGTACTTCTTCCTATAGTGATAGATGAACAAGTCATAACCCCTGTGTGGAGTCCACACATCTCCCAATTTCTTGTGCTTTTCCTCTAAGGTCTCACATGATGGGTTTAATTGACTTGTTCTCCTTGCTTTTGGCCCAAACCCGGGACACTGGTCTATTAAGTCTTGATAAAGTGGCCTACTTTCTATTTTTTGCCTCTCTTCTCTTGTTTTATCTAGGGTTTTATCCATTTTAATCCTAACCGTGTTGTACTTCAAGCTATCTTCAAAAAATTACGTTCAACTGAGCCAAGATGTATTTACTTGAATGAATGCCAAAAAGTCTGAGCTTCTCACCTTTATCCAACTCTATCCTCTAGATACTTAACCATAATTCGTAGTAAATTTTGATACCTTAGAGACTGTATTTATCAAAATTCAACATGCTCGAGCCAGGTCTCGTTCATAAATGGTACTCGTGCCACTGTTCCTATCAACTTGCACATTAATATCATTTGTCTCTTTGATGACTTCATCAGTCAAATCAATCTGGTGATAACTATTTCATATTTTGTCAAAAAGACTTTAATCACAACGTCTATATCTCTCTTCAATATATCCTTGACCATATTTTGAGAATCGTCTAAGAGATATTTAGATTTCTCTCTTTGATGATGTAGGGTCTCTTCAATAATTTCATTTCATCTTCTTCCCTTATAGTCCCCCTTTTGTCGATGAGATTGGAAGATATCTCTCACCAACAAGCCTATGTCTCTTTGACATATCCTTATCTCTTCCTTCGGTGGTATTACTTGTTGATGATCTCTGTGTGACTTTGTCATGTCAAGGAGACCTGCGGTCACCTAACTTTGATGTCTCTTAGTCTCATCGATGACATGTGTTTACACTTGTACCAAGATTTTGGGGAGAATTTTGATACTATCTACTCGATACTCTTGTGTCTCCTCGACATATCCTTGTTAGGATGTCAATGAGACTTGTTCAGTGTCTGTTCGATTTCTCTATGTCTCACCAATATTTTTCTCCTTGAATGTCAAAGAGACTCTCTTACTTCTCTCCTTGATATGTCAATGTCTTTTTGACATTTCCATTTGTCTGTGTTGTTTTACCGGCGACCTATCATTTATTTTATGATAATCTCTCAATTTTTGAGAGATGTTTTTTTGTTTCCTAAATGTTGAATGCTCCATATGGTTTGTCAGTGAGAGATGTTATATTTTCTCCTCAACATGTTAGATTTTCCTATGATCGAAGAAAACATGTGGAAACTTCTTGCAAACCTTGCAACTTTTAACCAGCCCACAACTTAATCTTGCGAGATGGCAGGGAAAGGAAATGATTGACCCTACCATCACATTATAACTATTGATTATAGTACTAAGGATTTTAGATGGATGAAGTGGAGACCAGGCCCCACACTCATGCTATGCACGTGTCAACATCTCACAAACCACGCGATGTTTGACGAGCCGCCCTTTGAAACTTGTGAGCTAGCAGGGAATGACCCAGATCAATTCATGTGACCAGAGGGTCTCCCAACCTACATACGTGATAAAATTAGTCCAAATGGGGCCATCAATAGGTTGACAACAATTTGACCCTTAGGAAGATGACTTAAATGTAATTCAATTGAAAAATATTATGGCCTGACTATAGGGAGCATTTAAATGATTAATCATACATGATGACCGACTAACTTAGGACTTGGGGCTAGTACAAAGAACGATTTTAATGGCTCAACTCATGACTTAAACGACTGATAACCGGATGCAGTAGGTCAACATGAAATTATAAGGATGGAGGTTTAAGATTGATTACTATGAAGCAAGGGTTTTTGAAATAAAACCTTAAACCCTACTCATGGACGCAGAAGGAACAAAACCTCAAGAGGCAAAATTTTGCTAGGATTTTTTCAAAATTTTAGCAGCACTACCAGATGGGACATGTTGTATTTTCTCCTCGACATGTCCAAGTCTCTTAGACATATTATTCTTTAGGCTAGCAAGAAGACATTTGAATATGTCTCTTAGGCATTCGAGAGTCTCATCTACATTTCACAACCCTTTCTGCTTGCGTCGAAGAGACTATGGTGAGACTCTCTTCGATATAGCATTGTCTTAGTGACATGCCATGTGCTACTATGGGAACACTTCAGACAGGGAATTCACTTTAGTGTTATGACCAAGGGCCTTATTTGGTGGTTTATATTAGTGTCAGAAATTATGAAATGGAGATGGGAAATATGGTGAGTGTGGGAAGATGGGTGAAAGCAAAAGCTTGCAAAATAACCAAGGTGGATTTTTGGCTCCAACATGACCTTTAATATTATGAAACATTAGTGGTACTTAGTTATTAAATTTCATTAAACGATAAGTTATATTAATTTTAATCATTATGTATGTAAATAATGTTATGACTATTTTGGTCAAATAATGTTGTTCCTATTTTGAGTTAATGACATCAACACATACTCTTCTAGGATATGGGAATTGCTATGGAAATTTTATCTCCTAAGGCTCTCACGTTGGTATGAGCTAGTAGTATAAATAACATTATGTAATTTTTATTTTATCTAACACCACTTAGTGTTAATAAATGATATTTATTTTTAGTTTTATTTGTTTCTTCATTCTTTCCGTAAGAGGAGGCAACTCCACTTTGTGAACCTAGCCCATCTAGGTAAATGAAGAGAAGTAGAGGATCATTAATTTATGGCAAGTGATTGAGGGATCATTTTTAAGTTTTTTCTTGTTGAAATTGTCTTCATCAAATTCAACTTAAATTACAAACTCAACAATTGAGGGATCATTTTTTCCTTTGATTATTGTCAACCAAGATTGTTTTTTATCATTTGTTTCTCTAGTAGTGCTTTCTTTTCCATTATGACATATTGTTTCATTAAATGAACATCAAACAAGACAATATCATCTTTAAATTGTTTTTAATTCTTTATTTTATGTTTAATTAATTATGTTTTAATTATAAAATCTCCTATTTGAATGTATCTATGATAACTTTGTCTTCTTAAAAAAAAACACCTAAACAAAATTTCTCTACACATTTAATTATTTGTCAAAAATTGGTTTGATTGATACTATCCACTTTTTTATATAACTAAAAAAAAAAATTAATTGTTTTTCAAAGATTTGTTTGATTGATACTATCCACTTTTTTATATAATATATTTTTAAGGATAATTATAAGGATAATTCCAATCTATATCTAATCCTTTTGTAAAAGCAACTCTTCTTAAATGAAAGGGAATTTTATAAAAAAAAAAAATTAAAAGGGATTGTGTAAAGCGAGACAACTCATGTTCCACTAAAATAAATTACATTTCAAAAGAGAACTTCCATTTTATTCTAAAAGGTAGGTAGATCATTACTTATTTCATTTTATTCAAGATTTCTATACTATTGTATATATGGTTTAAATGCATTAATAGGTGAATCTAAAAAAAATATTGAGAGTTACCAATTATGATATTGATTCTCCATATTCTTAACAAAGAAAGAGTCATTGATCATTTTTTTTTTATTCGTAAGAGTATTGTATTAGCTATCAAAAAAAATTACAATTCGTCTACAAAGCAGGGAAGAACATATCAGAGTGCAACTCAAACCTTGACCACAAAATTGCAGAATTTGGCCACCAAGACTAATAGTCGACTCCCACCACAAGCGCAGCCAACTGAAAACAAAACCCCAAAAAAGAACTCAAAGCATCGAAACAATTTACAGACATATACTGATAAACCACCCAACAGACCACCACACATGCCACCATACTCGACCCATAAAAATAGGCTATAAAAATCCATTCAACTTTGTGAATTGATTAAATTCCACCATCTAGTCCAGACCTTCCACCATCACCAGCCCAAGAAACTTCTTCAGGAAGTTGATCCCATAGGCCGCAATCTAGCAGTGATGAAATAACTCCAAACCCTTAATCTCCAACAGAAAAGTATAGATGTTGATGACTCCTCTCGCCACCTTCACCAAAGGAAAATCGCGAGTTCACAGCGTGCCCCACCCCAGCAATGTCAATTTGAGCACCTCGTCCAAACCACCCAGAATCTCGTTCTTGAATAATTTGCAAATGATGGTTTTTACCTCCACCTTTGGCGTTCTCACGTCCGAGAGAGATGTGAGAAAATGAGAGGCAATGTGGGTGTTAACCCTGAAGGACCCCCCATTCTACACAAAATCTTTCCCCAACACCATTTTTACTACCACCACCACATGAGGATCGGTCCTCAACATAATCTGCTTCAACTGTTGATTAGTAATGTGCTTGAAGGTCATTTGTTGCACCTTGCAATCTAGCTAAATTGAAGTGTTGAGTCCAACACTAACCACAACATCTGCTGAAACCTCCACAACGAATTTAGAACATTCCTCCATAGTTATTTTGTAGAGAAATCCGAAGACAAACTTAGATGAAGATGGGTGAAAAGAAACTCGGCCAGCCTATATTAATAAAGAGCCAATTTCCAATAGTTTATTATGTTGTACATTAAACATTGTGCAAACTAGGGTTACGTCCATAATGTAATGATTTCCAGTGCTGCCAAAATATGATTTCTTCAATTTCCATCTAACCATCGGGTTGCTGATGCCAACCCTTGATGATATCCTGCCCTTCCACCCACAAGAGTCATTGATAATTTAATGACACTCCATAATTACGTATATTTTCACATTTATTATATGCCTTCATGAAATGTAGATGTAGAATTTTATTCTAATGTATATCATTGTATATACCTATATGGATTTATATGTATGTATTTATATTTCACCAATGTGTACAATTGTATTCCTATATGAATTTATTTAGACATTCATCAAATGCACATATGACATTGTAGACCTTATAACACTATATGAAAATTTCAAGACATTATGTGATACCTTCATGGCCTTATTGAGATCCATATATATTGCATGTATTCAAGACTTAAATGGTTTAAATTATTTGATTGGTTTGAATAATAAGGCTAAATATTACTTGTTAGGAGTGACAATAAATTTTTTAAATGGTTTCAACACTAATTAACTACAAACTTAATATTATTTTTATTTTTGATAGTGATAAAAACATATAGCACCATCCCGGTAAATAGTGCCGACTTTTTAAAAAAATTGGAGAAAAATACATTAAACCCTTAATTAACGCTCAACCCTCCACCCTCTACCCTCAATCCTCAACCCTAGTTAAACCCTAATCTCTCATAACCCCTATACCCTCTACCCTAGACATTGGACCTGTAACCCTAATCCCTCAACCATATATGTACCCTCAACCCCTTCACCCTCTACCCTATACAATATTGGACCCTCAACCCTAATCCCTCAACCATATACCCTCAACCCTCTACCCTCAACCTTAAACCTTCAATCCTCAAGCCTTAAACCGTCTACCTCTACCCTCTAATCTACCCTATACATTAAACCCTAATCCCTCAATTCT
>VDFB02229755.1:32249-83625 GCA_007258455.2 Sequoia sempervirens
TCAACAACTACCTAGAGTGTACGAGGTGTTTCAATTTTGGGGATACAGCTACATGATATGACCCTCCAATATTCATGGAGAAAATATAGGCCTCTTTATTTTCCAAAATGTACATGTGGGATTTAAACATAGAAACAATTTAGAACAAAAAACTAGGAAATTAATGTCATATTATGGTCCATCATATTACAGTGCTGAATGGAGAAGGCTAGCAAAATATAAGCCTAGCATGTTAGCATATGGTCTAAATTCGAATATGTATACACATTGTCTCCAATTGGAAAGTGGAAAAGAAATTAATAGAGGTCATCTTATGTATATATATGGACATGCATACACACACAAAAATATTGCAGGATTTATAAATAGTAGTAAGGGAAGGGACCCTACTATAAGACTGAATTGTCAATTTGTTGAGGTTATAAATGATAAAGATGGAGCTATGGAAAGAGAGGTTGATAGATTGATAATGGTTGAGGCTATTATGGAAATTACCATTGGGGATGAGTTATTGATTGATTACCCCTTCTTAAAATTCACTCCTACACGAAAGAAAAGGGAAGAACAAGGTCTCCCTAAGGAAGTTCTTAAGGGCAGAAAACCAAAGAATAATAAATGAGTGTGGACTGATGCTTTCTAAACAATGTTGTCAAAATTATGTTTTATTTAATTTATTGTTTAAAAAAGGTAGTATATAAAATAATGTTCCATTATTCAATTGATGTATATATGTTCATACAATTTTTATTTTTATCTTTTAAGCCATATTTGATTATATTTCTTTGAAATTGATACATTTATGATTTATCTAATTGCTGGAAAACATTAAATAATGCTTTCATTTTTTGATAGGTAGAAGATGTTTATGAAACACATACTAATACCCATGATCCAACTGGGTTATTAATATTTGGATGGGATGATCCAAACCATCCTTTAAACAATACCAGGGTGAAAAGAGCATGATTGAAGAGATTACTACCAACTGAGAAATTTGAAGAGTTGATGAGATCCGCATACACTGATGACTTGCCACCTAGCCCTAATGATGATGATCATGATAGTAAAAATGTAGTGCATGAAGAAGGATTGAATGAAATTCTTACAGGTTTCTTTGGGGGTGGAAACAATGATGGCATGTGATCCTTATGGTTGATAGTAACCATGATGATAGGGTAATCACCACAATGTAACAACTTTGAGGACTCCATCAAAGCAAAACAACAGTACTACCCACGATGTTCAAATCAGTCTAAGTAGAACCTGCCTCAAAATTGGCATGCACATTAATATTATTAGAAATCAAGTCACTATTTGGTTGGTCAAACAAAAGATTCACTACCCTACTGAAGTGAGTTGAAATCGATTTCTTACTTTTCATTTTCAATTGGTGTACATAATTCGTAAACATTCATCAACTTCATTTATATTTCTTTAATTGGATTTTAAAACCATATATTGTATATAAATAGTCCTAGTATAGATTGACATATCAAACATGTTCATCATAAGTCAAACATTCAATTGATTTAATCTCTGGCAATCTTACATGGCACTAAAAACTAAAATAGTCCTTGAAGAGAATGTGTTGCCATCAACTTGCAGAGAGGCACGTCTGTTGTTGGTTGAGTTGGGGGATTGAATATAAGAAAATTCCGTTATTATGAAAATATATGTTTATCGAAGATGAATATCAAAACAAGGCGAAATTACTTATATGAAAAGAAGAGATATTGTATAGATGTACAGGTCTACAATTCCAAAGAAGGATTTACATCACATACCAATTATACTAGACACAACAATGTTTCATTGCAAAGTCTTGCACAATTGATGGTAGCATGCAAATAATAGAGATACAAAGATGGATTCTCACGAATTCTAAGACAACTCCAAATGATGAAACACATAGAGGAAAAATGGCCAAGAAAATTGTGATGAACCCCATAGTATTAGGTTTGGTCTTATGAGTGATGTAGTGTACTTATTCTCTTTCCTGAGCTCAAATTATAGTATTTGGCTAGTCGGATTGATAGTATACAATATTCCCTCATGGATGAGTGTTAGTAAGGATCACCTTATGTTGACTATCATTGTTCCAAGAAAACATCAAGTTAAAAACATGGATGTTTATCTTGTGCCTTTTATTGATGAGATGAAACTACTATGGAAAGACATAAGTATGTATGACATATCACGTCCTCCATCAAATAGGTCCTTCATGTTGTGTGGTGTGCTATGTTGGAATATTCATGATTTCCCAGGACTTGGTGTTTGTTCTGGTAAGATAAAATATTTACGTATTTATACTCATAATTTATTTTCATCCCAACTTTCATACTTAGTTTTATACTTATTTTTTGATGTTATTAACATTACTTGTGGAATTACAGGGCTTTAGAAAAAGGGGATATTTGCATGTCCAAGATGTGCAAAAAAATTTCAAGGGCGGTATTCTAAAGATCTACATAAATTGATATGCAAATAACAAGGTTTTTCTACCACTAGATCATAGGTTTAGAAATCACCTAAAGAATAAATTTGATGGAAATTTTGAAAATAGAGGCCTTCCCATGATTATGGGTCTAGGTGATTGTCTTAAGAAGTAATAAGATGTTGAATTGAAAGCTTGGGAGGATTTTTTTGATCGGGATGATTCAATTGAAGAACTAGAACAAGTTGTAGTTAATATGCCAAAAGGAATGAAAAGGAAATCCATATTTTATGAGCTCCCTTACTGGAAGGATCTATTAATATCTCACCTATTAGATCCTATGCACATCTTGAAAAATATCCCAGATTCTATATTTCAACATATGTTAGGAAAAGAGGACACCTTGTCTTCAAGGAGAGATATTGCTCTTTCGCGTACCAAATTTGATAGAAAACATTTATTGCCAAACAAGGAAAATGAAACATATGCAAAAGCTCCATGGATTTTGCAAAAAAAAGAGCTAGACCAACTAAAAAATTTCATTTGTTCGCTAAGGACACCTAATGGCTATGGGTCATCATTGGCTAAAGTTTTTACAATTGATGGACATATCACAAGATTTAAAACACATGATTTCATAATTTTATGAAGGTATTATATATCATCATTTAACATTTACTGGTAACATTGATTAAGTACTAAATATATTTTGATATTTTGTGGTGTGAGAAAAAATTACTAATGACCTTTTCATAAATGTGTTTGATATCATATCATGCCATTAGCAATTAGGGGGGATTCTTGTCTTACAGTTGACTTAAGGAATGCCATAAGTCGATTGTCAACATTTACAAGGTATGTGGTTATATAAAATATTCATGTGTGAGTGACATAGAGATATTATATTTCATTTTAATTTTTGACTAAAGGTTCATACTAATTTACTATTCTTATATTAGGTGGGTGACCTCCAAGGAGATCCACGAATGTGAAGTGCCAAAATGGAAGAAGGAAAATGCAGAAATTGTATGTGTATTTGAGAAGGAGCTCCCTGCAAGTTTCATGGACCTACAAGTCCATTTACTTATACACCTAGTCAATGACATTGAATTGGTGGGGTGTCCTTGTAATCAGTCAGATGTTTTCTTTGAGAGGTATGTAGAAAACTCTAAAAGATATATGTCAACAAAAGGAACATCCTAGAGTGTTGCATGGATGAAGGTATGTATTAGATGAAGCATTTTCTTCTGTTAATTCCTTAGTAAGGATTTTGAAGATGGAGCCATGCAACTAGAATTGAAGAACAAGCATCAAATATTCTTGATAGGAAAAACCACCAATCTAATGGTGTTCAGTAGAAATTAGTAAGTAAATTCATGATCAGTGTGGTTATTTTTCTTGCAATCTTTAATTTACTTTGTAATTTATTTGTCAAATTAATAGCATGGAATTTGGAGTTTGAAATAAACATGTTGACATGTAATAGGTGTATACAAAAGTGTTATACTTGACAAGTTCATTCTGTACCACATGGACTTTATGAACAAATGGATTGATCTGTATGATAAAAAGAGAAGTGTTAGAAGCAAGGAGACAGTTTAAGAGATCGAAGCCAAGGAATACTCCACTTCCCACTAATATACTTGGGGAATGGGGCAAAGGTTGCATGCTAGAATGGGTTACTGAACAAATTCAAATCAAATAGAGATTACACGTATAGTTCAAACATAACTTACAGATGAAATCGACATGTCTAGAGGATGTAGAAAGAAAGGCTGATTGGAATTTTACAAAAATGTTATTTCCTTACAGTTTTGACACTATTAACTATTTTAATATTCATCATTATATTTTTCATTGAAATAAATGGTCTTTCATAGGCGAGGAAATATCTAGCAATGTGGGCATATGGTCGACATTATCGTGTAGAAAGTGTAGACATAAAGAGACAATCCTTCAATTGTGGCATCATGGTTGACTTCAAGCAATCCAATCGATCAAGCTCAAAAGATAAGAATATAATTGAAGGGAATCTACAATATATTGGGAAAATACAAGAAATTATTGAGTTGGATTACCGCTCTTTTAAATGTTGTATTTTTAAGTGTAGATGATATGAAGCATTTGAGAGGCATGGTATGATACCCTTAGTGGATTGTTTTCTATGAATTCCTCATGTGCTTCCTACTTAAGGACTAAGGCCTTATGTTCTACCAATTCATTGTGAGTGAGGTATTTCTTTAACTCAAACAGAACCAATAGTAGTCATTATTCCTATTAATTCATAGTTTGTATGAATATATACATGTGTTTATTAATCAATAAAATTATTTATAACATCGTCTAATATGTATATCATTCATGTGCAGGTATTTTTCTATGAGGATATTTTCTGAAATGGATGTTTTTTTCATACATTATGATCGAAGATTAAGGCATGTATTTAACAAAACATTAGTGGATATTGAGCAAAACAATGATGGCGAACAAAATGAGAGAGAGGGATTATAGAACATTGGAGAAATTGACATCCATGATGATGTTGAAGATGGTTATGTTTAGGCACAAGAAGACAACAATCCAGAGTTAGATGATGTTATGGAAGACAACAATATGGATGGTATAGAAAATGATGACCCAAATACATCTGGTAACAATATAGATGGTTTATAGTCAAATTTCAATGATGATGAAGATGATGTAGGTCAAGATGAGGATGATGATAATATTAAATACTTGAAAGAACATATGAACATTGACAATGATACATTGGATGGCATTGTAGTAGACAATAATGTTAATGACCAACACTTCTAAATTTTCATAATTATTTGCAATCTATGATTAAAAAAGGATGATTCTTATAGCCTAAACTTTGAAATGCTTCAGTAATATTAATTCAAGTGTTAAACTATAGAACCACCACTCTCCAGTTTGATGGTATATAACTTGTTTATTAGAAATATTTTATTAACTATAGATTTAGCTTGATATGTATCTCCCAATTTCTTTAAAATAAGTGTTATAATGGTCTCTTCATGTACATTCAACAATATTGAACTAGCATACCTATATTTAGAAAAATATATGTAAAATAAGCCAAGAGATATCCTTCTCTAGACCCTATTGTATTTATAGGGTGGAAATTTAATTTAATTTAACTTTAAACTTCATAAAATTTCTGAAAAATAAATCAAAATGAATATTGTACTGACAGGGCTTACATTTTTTTCAAGGTGCCTATTTTAAATTTCATGATCAAACTTCATAATGAATTTTTCCTATTTTACATGTTGCCTATTTTACATGTTGCAAACAATAATGTTAATGACCAAGACTTCTAAATTTTTCAGAATTATTTGCAATCCATGTTTAAAAAAGGATGATTCATATGGCCTAAACTTTGAAATGCTTCAATAATATTAATTCAAGTGTTAAACTATAAAACCGCCACTCTCCATTTTGATGGTATATAACTTGTTTATTAGAAATATTTTATTAACTATAGATTTAGCTTGATATGTATCTCCCAATTTCTTTAAAATAAGTGTTATAATGGTCTCTTCATGTACATTCAACAATATTGAATTAGCCAAATAGAGTCTAATGAGACTCTTATCTTTTTTTCCAATTTTCTGCCTTATTATGACATTCCAATAGGTTTTTATCTAGCTACTATAAAATTAAATCTCAAGCATCATATAAATATAAGTAGTGATTACAAAACCATGATCTAAAACCACCAAAAAAAGTGGCACCCAAAAACCTAGTTAGAAAATAAACACCCAAATCCCAAGATGAGCTCATTGGATAAAAATGGCATATTAATTCCACATGTCATAATTGCATCATAAAATAATCATCAAATTAGGAATTCCATTATGGATTCATGACACATTCACCATTCTTGTGGGTCTATATGTGATAATGGGTCTAATAATTTTATGATGAAGTATGTAGAAAAAAAACATACATGGTCATAAAATAACCTATTTAAAAGGATTTTAACCCTGGGCAAGGACCAATTAAAGTAAACTATTTGAAAGGATTTTTAATTCACATCAACCAAAAACCAATCAAAGCATCCACACAGTAACAAAAAATATGTTCTGATAAATCTTGAAGACATAAATAACTTGAAAATACCACGTTGGAGGGAACAAAGTAATATATAAGCAATGAAAATTGAAACAGTTATTGAACACTGAAAATGGATTACGAATTATAAGTAGTCTGCTCCATTCTATTACTTCAAAATATAAGCATTTGTAATAGAATTCTTTTAATATGATATGGATGGGTAGATTATGCAACCTATCTTCTTACTAATGCCTACTCTAATGGAATATGATCTGATGATGATGATTTCAAAATGGGGCCCTGGTTTCCCTATTTTTATCTCAAGCAACAAGCTTTAGGCCCATTTACAAAATGTCACATCGCTTCATAACTAAAAAATAATTAGCATTAACATAAAAATATTGAGAGTTTTTTGGTGGATGCACTACAGTCCATTAATCTCCAACAAGTTCCCATGATCACCTAAGACCTATTCAAGGCTCATGCATCATGATCGTGTATCAAAACCATCAAACTCTAGTCCATGTTACTCCTCTCTTACTTGGCCTATACAATGAATGAGTTAATCTTCAAAAAATGCTCAATGTACCCACTTTTGGCATGAGTGTTTGCATTATGTATAATATGTTTCATGGCATATTCCAATTCAAAAATTCTTCCAAGTTGTTTATGTGTTTTCTTAAGTACCTCATCTTTGTCATTGATTGAATCAAGAAAAATTGAAAAATAGTGGGATATCTCATCCTTCCATGTATCCTAATCTTTCAATTATGTTTCCTCGAAGAAGTTGGGAAAGGCCATACGCAGTGGTTGACTAAAGTCACTTAACTCCCATGTCAAGATGCTATGGAAATATTTATGGGCTTTCATAAGCTCTTGATATTCTTGTAGCACAACAGTGTTATCTTCCTTTTTTGCTATGATGTGAGACTCCATTTCCTTCATTTTGTCACTCAATCTAGTGCTTTCCAATAATGTTGCATATGTTTTGTCATGAATATGCCAAACTTGTTCAACATGCTTATACATATCTTCAAATCTCACGCAGACTATCTCTGATGCCATTTGAATGATGGTGGTCTTGAGCTTTCCTTTTAACTCCTCTTGTTCCTTATGAACTTTATCATGTCTATGTTTCCAGTAGGTAGTTTCTGACATTGCTTCTAGCACCTTTCTTTCATGCTCAACCAATGGAGAGTAAATCCCTGAGTAAGAAGGAAGTCTATGTCTATAGCTGATCAACTCCTACTTTAGCCTTTCATTCTCTTATATTAGTCCCTTGTTATCCCTTATTAGTTTTTGAGTTTGAGCCTTGGTGAACTTGGCCACATTTACATTCAAGTCAGTAGTTTCCATAGGATATGTCTCTCCTAACCTTTGCACCAAAATATGTCCATAAATTTGATCATGATCAACAAAGGAAGGCTTTTTGCCTAGCGAGTAAAGTGCCCATATTTGTAAAGTATTATTATCAAGATTATATCCCGATCTAGTATAGATCTTATCACCAACTTCATCTATCAAGTGCAAGGTTTTATTCTTTCTCTTTAGAAATCTATCAAACACAATGGATGAATTTATATCCCACCCTGGAAGGAGCATAACCCCAACTTCTTGCAATAATGATCTTCCTCTCTCAGCAGTCATTTTCTTCATCTCTCTATCAATTTCATGTTGAAGCTCTTTCAAACCATATGATTCCTTTTCAGAGTCAAGGTCTTTTAGCCTTTCCCTTACCACCTTTCCCTTATACTCATAGATGAAATCCTTAAATTCAGAAGTTTGGACAAATGCATCATCTCCAATGAATTCCTGACTGGAACAATGTCTCACATCATTAGATAGCTCATTGGAAGCTTCAAAGGCAATCACACTCCTTTCCAGTGGAATTTCATATTGGGGAATAATAGGAGTGTTAATCTATGTGACCTCTTCTTCCCCTTTAGTATCATCTTCAACCATGATTGGGGTGTCAACTGAGAAGCTTACCTCTGGAGTAGGTTGTGGTGACAAATGGCCTAGTGGTGTTATATTTCTTATTTTCCTTCTAGAGCCAACATTTATTCTCTTCTCAAATTCCACTAGAGGTACATCCTTTATTATTTCTTCTTCATGCATAAGCAATTGCTCAACTCTTTCCATAGGATCTTTAATTTCATGAAAATATTCCACATAGGCTAGGTTATTATTCATTCTTCAAGCCTCATCCATAATAATTCTATTGTATGCATTTATCCTCATTATCACTTGACTTTCCTCACACTTCTTGATGCCATCATCGACATGGAACTCATGCTCATATCCTTTCAGTTTTTGAGAAATTTTGGCATCATAGATGAAATGCTTAGGGTCAAATTTTTTTCTCTTGTTTCCTACCGACAAGCCATAATAATCTAGCTTGCTACCAACCAAGTCATATTTTGTATCAACAATAATAGTGAAGTCACCAAAACAAAGAGTGGAAGGCATGAAATTTTTCCTTCCATAGCTTTTCAAATGCATGAATGATGAGTAAGACAATTGTCTTATGATCTCCAAGTATGCAACCCTATTTGGCACAGTCTTAGGCAGTAAATATGGTGTTTCCTCAAATCCATATACTCTAATGACAGTACAATCTACAAATGCATACCAATCTCCCCAATTGTGGATTATTTTTCCATCATGATCCTTCTCCTTTGGTCAGAGGAAGCTTTGTACTTTTGGGGATAGATTATAGTCACATTTGTAGCCAAGTAATTTGTATAAGGGTTTGAAAAAAATTTCTTCAAAGTATAGGTAATGGGATCTCCCACATCTACTATCCCAGACTGATGTCCACATTTGCACTGGTCTAGAATTACCATCACTATCCATATCTTTTATTCTTAATTATTCTCCCCATATTCTCATCACTTTTCCTTCATACAATATCATATGCATAATAAGTGAATAATGTTTGAAACAAATAGCTTCAATGTTGTTCTTAATAGCATTAAGAGAACTATTAATGGCCTCAGATAGATACTCTGCATAGTCATAGGGCCTAGCATCTTGCATTTGAATGTCTATAACGAGAACCATGGGAGCTATAGTCACGTTATCAGGGGCATAAACTCCTAGTACTTGGCCAGCTAAATAGTATGTGTATTGATAGTATTCTTCAAAAAAATTTACAAACAATGGGGGCCTTTCATCACTAGAAAATCTCCTAGGTTGATTCCCTAGACCTTTGGGCCTATGTAGAGGCAGATTCCACCTCTTATAGCTTGTATCCATACAACGATACTCTTCCAACAAGTCTCTCATCCACAATTTCATCTTTAGGGAGGTGTCTAATTGGAAAACCATACAAATATAATCTCATGTTATAATCATAAACTGTGACCCATCGTGTAAGTGAATTTCACTCATTTTGGGATTATAATTCTTTGCCAGTGCTTTAATTAGTTCTACATTCACAAAAAAAATTGGCATCACAAGTTTTCCTAGATTCAAATTCCATGGGTTTGAAACTAGGCTATATCTGTACTTCTTCCTATAGTGATAGATGAACAAGTCATAACCCCTGTGTGGAGTCCACACATCTCCCAATTTCTTGTGCTTTTCCTCTAAGGTCTCACATGATGGGTTTAATTGACTTGTTCTCCTTGCTTTTGGCCCAAACCCGGGACACTGGTCTATTAAGTCTTGATAAAGTGGCCTACTTTCTATTTTTTGCCTCTCTTCTCTTGTTTTATCTAGGGTTTTATCCATTTTAATCCTAACCGTGTTGTACTTCAAGCTATCTTCAAAAAATTACGTTCAACTGAGCCAAGATGTATTTACTTGAATGAATGCCAAAAAGTCTGAGCTTCTCACCTTTATCCAACTCTATCCTCTAGATACTTAACCATAATTCGTAGTAAATTTTGATACCTTAGAGACTGTATTTATCAAAATTCAACATGCTCGAGCCAGGTCTCGTTCATAAATGGTACTCGTGCCACTGTTCCTATCAACTTGCACATTAATATCATTTGTCTCTTTGATGACTTCATCAGTCAAATCAATCTGGTGATAACTATTTCATATTTTGTCAAAAAGACTTTAATCACAACGTCTATATCTCTCTTCAATATATCCTTGACCATATTTTGAGAATCGTCTAAGAGATATTTAGATTTCTCTCTTTGATGATGTAGGGTCTCTTCAATAATTTCATTTCATCTTCTTCCCTTATAGTCCCCCTTTTGTCGATGAGATTGGAAGATATCTCTCACCAACAAGCCTATGTCTCTTTGACATATCCTTATCTCTTCCTTCGGTGGTATTACTTGTTGATGATCTCTGTGTGACTTTGTCATGTCAAGGAGACCTGCGGTCACCTAACTTTGATGTCTCTTAGTCTCATCGATGACATGTGTTTACACTTGTACCAAGATTTTGGGGAGAATTTTGATACTATCTACTCGATACTCTTGTGTCTCCTCGACATATCCTTGTTAGGATGTCAATGAGACTTGTTCAGTGTCTGTTCGATTTCTCTATGTCTCACCAATATTTTTCTCCTTGAATGTCAAAGAGACTCTCTTACTTCTCTCCTTGATATGTCAATGTCTTTTTGACATTTCCATTTGTCTGTGTTGTTTTACCGGCGACCTATCATTTATTTTATGATAATCTCTCAATTTTTGAGAGATGTTTTTTTGTTTCCTAAATGTTGAATGCTCCATATGGTTTGTCAGTGAGAGATGTTATATTTTCTCCTCAACATGTTAGATTTTCCTATGATCGAAGAAAACATGTGGAAACTTCTTGCAAACCTTGCAACTTTTAACCAGCCCACAACTTAATCTTGCGAGATGGCAGGGAAAGGAAATGATTGACCCTACCATCACATTATAACTATTGATTATAGTACTAAGGATTTTAGATGGATGAAGTGGAGACCAGGCCCCACACTCATGCTATGCACGTGTCAACATCTCACAAACCACGCGATGTTTGACGAGCCGCCCTTTGAAACTTGTGAGCTAGCAGGGAATGACCCAGATCAATTCATGTGACCAGAGGGTCTCCCAACCTACATACGTGATAAAATTAGTCCAAATGGGGCCATCAATAGGTTGACAACAATTTGACCCTTAGGAAGATGACTTAAATGTAATTCAATTGAAAAATATTATGGCCTGACTATAGGGAGCATTTAAATGATTAATCATACATGATGACCGACTAACTTAGGACTTGGGGCTAGTACAAAGAACGATTTTAATGGCTCAACTCATGACTTAAACGACTGATAACCGGATGCAGTAGGTCAACATGAAATTATAAGGATGGAGGTTTAAGATTGATTACTATGAAGCAAGGGTTTTTGAAATAAAACCTTAAACCCTACTCATGGACGCAGAAGGAACAAAACCTCAAGAGGCAAAATTTTGCTAGGATTTTTTCAAAATTTTAGCAGCACTACCAGATGGGACATGTTGTATTTTCTCCTCGACATGTCCAAGTCTCTTAGACATATTATTCTTTAGGCTAGCAAGAAGACATTTGAATATGTCTCTTAGGCATTCGAGAGTCTCATCTACATTTCACAACCCTTTCTGCTTGCGTCGAAGAGACTATGGTGAGACTCTCTTCGATATAGCATTGTCTTAGTGACATGCCATGTGCTACTATGGGAACACTTCAGACAGGGAATTCACTTTAGTGTTATGACCAAGGGCCTTATTTGGTGGTTTATATTAGTGTCAGAAATTATGAAATGGAGATGGGAAATATGGTGAGTGTGGGAAGATGGGTGAAAGCAAAAGCTTGCAAAATAACCAAGGTGGATTTTTGGCTCCAACATGACCTTTAATATTATGAAACATTAGTGGTACTTAGTTATTAAATTTCATTAAACGATAAGTTATATTAATTTTAATCATTATGTATGTAAATAATGTTATGACTATTTTGGTCAAATAATGTTGTTCCTATTTTGAGTTAATGACATCAACACATACTCTTCTAGGATATGGGAATTGCTATGGAAATTTTATCTCCTAAGGCTCTCACGTTGGTATGAGCTAGTAGTATAAATAACATTATGTAATTTTTATTTTATCTAACACCACTTAGTGTTAATAAATGATATTTATTTTTAGTTTTATTTGTTTCTTCATTCTTTCCGTAAGAGGAGGCAACTCCACTTTGTGAACCTAGCCCATCTAGGTAAATGAAGAGAAGTAGAGGATCATTAATTTATGGCAAGTGATTGAGGGATCATTTTTAAGTTTTTTCTTGTTGAAATTGTCTTCATCAAATTCAACTTAAATTACAAACTCAACAATTGAGGGATCATTTTTTCCTTTGATTATTGTCAACCAAGATTGTTTTTTATCATTTGTTTCTCTAGTAGTGCTTTCTTTTCCATTATGACATATTGTTTCATTAAATGAACATCAAACAAGACAATATCATCTTTAAATTGTTTTTAATTCTTTATTTTATGTTTAATTAATTATGTTTTAATTATAAAATCTCCTATTTGAATGTATCTATGATAACTTTGTCTTCTTAAAAAAAAACACCTAAACAAAATTTCTCTACACATTTAATTATTTGTCAAAAATTGGTTTGATTGATACTATCCACTTTTTTATATAACTAAAAAAAAAAATTAATTGTTTTTCAAAGATTTGTTTGATTGATACTATCCACTTTTTTATATAATATATTTTTAAGGATAATTATAAGGATAATTCCAATCTATATCTAATCCTTTTGTAAAAGCAACTCTTCTTAAATGAAAGGGAATTTTATAAAAAAAAAAAATTAAAAGGGATTGTGTAAAGCGAGACAACTCATGTTCCACTAAAATAAATTACATTTCAAAAGAGAACTTCCATTTTATTCTAAAAGGTAGGTAGATCATTACTTATTTCATTTTATTCAAGATTTCTATACTATTGTATATATGGTTTAAATGCATTAATAGGTGAATCTAAAAAAAATATTGAGAGTTACCAATTATGATATTGATTCTCCATATTCTTAACAAAGAAAGAGTCATTGATCATTTTTTTTTTATTCGTAAGAGTATTGTATTAGCTATCAAAAAAAATTACAATTCGTCTACAAAGCAGGGAAGAACATATCAGAGTGCAACTCAAACCTTGACCACAAAATTGCAGAATTTGGCCACCAAGACTAATAGTCGACTCCCACCACAAGCGCAGCCAACTGAAAACAAAACCCCAAAAAAGAACTCAAAGCATCGAAACAATTTACAGACATATACTGATAAACCACCCAACAGACCACCACACATGCCACCATACTCGACCCATAAAAATAGGCTATAAAAATCCATTCAACTTTGTGAATTGATTAAATTCCACCATCTAGTCCAGACCTTCCACCATCACCAGCCCAAGAAACTTCTTCAGGAAGTTGATCCCATAGGCCGCAATCTAGCAGTGATGAAATAACTCCAAACCCTTAATCTCCAACAGAAAAGTATAGATGTTGATGACTCCTCTCGCCACCTTCACCAAAGGAAAATCGCGAGTTCACAGCGTGCCCCACCCCAGCAATGTCAATTTGAGCACCTCGTCCAAACCACCCAGAATCTCGTTCTTGAATAATTTGCAAATGATGGTTTTTACCTCCACCTTTGGCGTTCTCACGTCCGAGAGAGATGTGAGAAAATGAGAGGCAATGTGGGTGTTAACCCTGAAGGACCCCCCATTCTACACAAAATCTTTCCCCAACACCATTTTTACTACCACCACCACATGAGGATCGGTCCTCAACATAATCTGCTTCAACTGTTGATTAGTAATGTGCTTGAAGGTCATTTGTTGCACCTTGCAATCTAGCTAAATTGAAGTGTTGAGTCCAACACTAACCACAACATCTGCTGAAACCTCCACAACGAATTTAGAACATTCCTCCATAGTTATTTTGTAGAGAAATCCGAAGACAAACTTAGATGAAGATGGGTGAAAAGAAACTCGGCCAGCCTATATTAATAAAGAGCCAATTTCCAATAGTTTATTATGTTGTACATTAAACATTGTGCAAACTAGGGTTACGTCCATAATGTAATGATTTCCAGTGCTGCCAAAATATGATTTCTTCAATTTCCATCTAACCATCGGGTTGCTGATGCCAACCCTTGATGATATCCTGCCCTTCCACCCACAAGAGTCATTGATAATTTAATGACACTCCATAATTACGTATATTTTCACATTTATTATATGCCTTCATGAAATGTAGATGTAGAATTTTATTCTAATGTATATCATTGTATATACCTATATGGATTTATATGTATGTATTTATATTTCACCAATGTGTACAATTGTATTCCTATATGAATTTATTTAGACATTCATCAAATGCACATATGACATTGTAGACCTTATAACACTATATGAAAATTTCAAGACATTATGTGATACCTTCATGGCCTTATTGAGATCCATATATATTGCATGTATTCAAGACTTAAATGGTTTAAATTATTTGATTGGTTTGAATAATAAGGCTAAATATTACTTGT
This sequence comes from Sequoia sempervirens, assembly GCA_007258455.2. Taxonomy (NCBI): domain Eukaryota; kingdom Viridiplantae; phylum Streptophyta; class Pinopsida; order Cupressales; family Cupressaceae; genus Sequoia; species Sequoia sempervirens. Next base: position 47,285 of record VDFB02229755.1, read on the forward strand.
TAGGAGTGACAATAAATTTTTTAAATGGTTTCAACACTAATTAACTACAAACTTAATATTATTTTTATTTTTGATAGTGATAAAAACATATAGCACCATCCCGGTAAATAGTGCCGACTTTTTAAAAAAATTGGAGAAAAATACATTAAACCCTTAATTAACGCTCAACCCTCCACCCTCTACCCTCAATCCTCAACCCTAGTTAAACCCTAATCTCTCATAACCCCTATACCCTCTACCCTAGACATTGGACCTGTAACCCTAATCCCTCAACCATATATGTACCCTCAACCCCTTCACCCTCTACCCTATACAATATTGGACCCTCAACCCTAATCCCTCAACCATATACCCTCAACCCTCTACCCTCAACCTTAAACCTTCAATCCTCAAGCCTTAAACCGTCTACCTCTACCCTCTAATCTACCCTATACATTAAACCCTAATCCCTCAATTCTCAACCCTTAACCCTTAATCCCTCAACCCTCAACCCTTAAATCCTAAACCCTCAACCCCTATACTCTCTACCTTCTACATTGGAACATCAACCCTAATCGACCTTCAACCATATTATACCCTCAAATGTCCTAGCTATACCCTAAACCCCCTACCCTCAACCCTTAATGTCCCTCAACCCTAAACCCTTAAACCCTAAACCAGCCTTAAACCTTCTACCCTCTTATACCCTCAACCCTATACCCTCAACCCAATACCCTAAATCCTAAAACGTTAAACCCTCTACGTCCCTCTACCCTCAACCCAATACCCTCTTATACCCTCAAACCTAATCCCTTAACCCTAATCCCTCAACCCTTAAACCCTTAAACCCAAGTAAACTATCTACCCCAATCCCTCGACCCTCAACCCTTAATCCCTCAACCCTTAAATCCTTAGAACCTCAAGCCTATGCCCTCTACCCTTAACCGTCAAGTACCCTTAAACCCTAATCCATCAACCCCTATACCCTCTACCTTATACATTGGACCCTCAACCCTAATCCTTGAACCATATACCCTCAACCCTCTACCCTCAACCTTAAACCCTCAAGTACCCTCAACCCTTAAATCATAAACCCTTACACCCTCTACCCTCTACTTTATACCCTATATATACATTGGACCCTAAACCCTAATCCTTGAACCATATACCCTCTACCCTTGACCCTAATCCCTCAACCCTAGTTAAACCCTTAAACCCAATTACTAAACTCTCTACCCTAATCCCTCAACCCTCAACCCTTAATCCCTCAACCTTTAATTAACCCTCAACCCTCTACCCTTTACCCTCTACCCTCAATGCTAGTTAAACCCTAATCCCTCAACCCCTATACCCTCTACCATATACATTGGATTGTCAACCCTAACCCCTCAACTTGCATATACCCTCAACCCTCTACCCTCAACCTTAATCCCTCAAGCCTCAACTGTTAAACACTCTACCCTCTACCCTCTGATCTACCCTACACATTAAACCCTCAAACCTCAATTCTCAACCCTGAACCCTTAATCCCTCAACCCTCAACCCTTAAGCCCTAAACCCTCAAACCATATACCCTCTACCCTCTACATTGGAACCTCAACCCTAATAGACCTTCAACCATATTATACCCTCAAAGTTCCTAGTTGTACCCTAAACCCTCTACCCTCAACCCTTAACATCCCTCAACCCTAAACTGGCCTTAAACCTTCTACCCTCTACCCTCAACCCTAGACCCTCAACCCAAGACCCTAAGCCCTAAACTATTAAACCCTCTACGTCTCTCTACCCTCAACCCAATACCCTCTTATACCCTTAATTATAATCCCTCAACCCTAATCCCTCAACCCTTAAGGCCTTAAACCAAAGTAAATTACTATATACCCTAATGCCTCAACCCTTAAACCCTCGACCCTCTACCCTCTACCCTCAACCCTTTGCAAGTACCCTTAAACCCTAATCCCTCAACCTCTATACCCTCTACCCTATACATTGGACCCTCAACCATAATCCTTGAACCATATACCCTCAACACTCTACCCTCAACCTTAAACCCTCAACCCTCAACCCTTAAACCCTAAACCATTACACCCTCTACCCTCTACCCTCTACCCTGTATATACATTGGATCCTAAACCATAATCCTTGAACCATATACCCTGTACCCTCAACCCTAGTTAAACCGTTAAACCCAAATACTAAACTCTCTACCCCAATCCCTCAATCCTCAACCCTTAATTAACCCTCTACCCTCAACCGCCAACCGTAGTTAAACCCTAATCCCTCAACCCCTATACCACCTACCCTATACATTGGACCCTCAACCCTAATCCCTCAACGTACCATATATGTACCCTCAACCACCATAGTACCCTCTACCCTATACATTGGACCCTCAACCCTAATCTCTCAACCATATACCCTCAACCCTCTACCCTCAACCCCTATACCTTCTACCCTCTGCATTGGAACCTCAACCCTAATCGACCTTCAACCATATACCATCAAACATCCTAGCTATACCCTAAACCCTCAACCCTCAACCCTTAACATCCCTCAACCCTAAACCCTTAAACCCTAAATCGGCCTTAAACATTCTATCCTCTACCCTCAACTCTAATCCCTCAACCCTATACCCTATACCCAATACCCTAAGCCCTAAACCATTAAACCCTCTATGTCCCTCTACCCTCAACCCAATACCCTCTTATAACCTCAACCCTAATCCCTCAACCATTTAACCCTTAAACCTAAGTAAATTACTCTCTACCTTAATCCCTCAACCCTTAATCCCCCAACCCTAATCCTTGAACTGTATACCCTCAACCCTCTACCCTCAACCATAAACCCTCAACCCTAAACCCTCAACCCTCAACCCTCAACCCTCAACCCTCAACCCTTAAACCATAAACCCTTACACCCTCTACCCTCTACCCTATATATAAATTGGACCCTAAACCCTAATCCTTGAACCATATACCTTGTACCTTCGACCCTAATTCCTCAACCCTAATCCCTAAAACCCTAGTTAAACTGTTAAACACAATTACTAAACTCTCTACCATAATTCCTCAACCCTCAAGCCTTAATTAACCCTCAACCCTCTACCCTAGAACCTCAACCCTAGTTAAACCCTAATCCCTCAACCCTCTACCCTAAACCTTAAACCCCCAAACCTCAACCCTTAAACCCTCTACCCTCTACCTTCTACCCTCTGATCTACCCTATACATTAAAACCTCAACCCTCAATTCTCAAAACTCAACCCTTAATCCCTCAACCCTCAACCCTTAAACGCTCAACCCTCAACCCCTATACCCTCTACCCTTTACATTGGAACCTCAACCCTAATTGACCTTCAACCATATACCCTCATACATTCTAGATATACCCTAAACCCTTAAACCCTAAATCAGCCTTAAACCTTCTACCCTCTACCCTCAACCGTAATCCCTCAACCCTATACCCTCAACCCAATACCATAAACCCTAAACCATTAAATCCTCTACGTCCCTCTACCCTCAACCAAATACCCTCTTATACCCTTGATCCTAATCCCTCAACCCTTAAACCCTTAAACCTAAGTAAATTACTCTCTACCCTAATCCCTCAACCCTCAACCCTTAATACCTCAACCCGTAAACCCCTGACCTTAAACCCAAGTAAATTACTCTCTACCCTAATCCCTTAACCCTCAACCATTAATCCCTTAACCCTTAAACCCTCGACCCTCTACCCTCTACCCTCTGCAAGTACCCTTAAACCCTAATCTCTCAACCTCTATACCCTCTACCCTATACATTGGACCCTCAACCCTAATCCTTGAACCATACACTCTCAATGGTCTACCCTCAACCTTAAACCCTCAACCCTTAAACCCTAAACCCTAAACCCTCTACCCTCTACCCTCTACCCTATATATACATTGGACCATAAACCCTAGTCCTTGAACCATATACCCTCTACCCTCGACCCTAATCCATCAACCCTAGTTAAACCCTTAAACCAAATTACTAAACTCTCTACCCTGATCCCTCAACCCTCAACCCTCAACCCTAGTTAAACCCTAATCCCTCAACCAATAAAACATATACCCTATACATTGGACCCTCAACCCTAATCCCTCAAAGTACCATATATGTACCCTCAACCCCTATAGTACCCTCTACCCTATACATTGGACCCTCAACCCTAATCCCTCAACGTACCATATATGTACCCTCAACCCCTATAGTACCCTCTACCCTATACATTGGACCCTCAACCCTAATCCCTCAACCATATACCCTCAACCCTCAACCCTCAACCTTGAACCCTCAAACCTCAACCCTTAAACCCTCTACCCTCTACCCTCTACCCTCTAATCTACCCTATACATAAAACCCTCCACCCTCAACAATCAATTCTCAACCCTTGACCCACAATCCCTCAACCCTCAACCCTTAAACCCTAAACCCTTTGCATTGAAACATCAACCCTAATTTACCTTCAACCATATACCATCAAACATCATAGCTATACCCTAAACCCTCTACCCTCAACCCTTAACGTCCCTCAACCCTAAACCCTTAAACCCTAAATCAACCTTAAACCTTCTACTCTCTAGCCTCAACCGTAATCCCTCAACCCTATACCCTCAACCCAATACCCTAAACCCTAAACTATTAAACCCTCTATGTCCCTCTACCCTCAACCCAATACCCTCTTATACCCTCGACCCTAATCCCTCAACCCTTAAACCCTTAAACCCAAGTAAATTACTCTCTACCCTAATCCTTCAACACTCCACCCTTAATCCCTCAACCCTTAAACCCTCGACCCTCTACCCTCTACCCTCAACCTCTATACCATCTACCCTATACATTGGACCCTCAACCCTAATCCTTTAACCATATACCCTCAACCCTCTACCCTCAACCTTAAACCCTCAAACCTCAACCCTTAAACCCTAAACCCTTACACCCTCTACCCTCTACCCTCTACCTTATTTATACATTGGACCCTAAACCCTAATCTTTGAACCATATACCCTCTACCCTCGAGCATAATCCCCAACCCTAGTTAAACCCTTAAACCCAGCCACTAAACTCTCTACCATAATCCCTCAAACCTCAACCCTAATCCATCAACCCCTACCCTCTCCCTATACATTGGACCCTCAACCCTAATCCCTCAACCATATACCCTTAACCCTCTACCCTCAACCTTAAACCCTCTACCCTCTACCCTCTACCCTCTTATCTACCCTATACATTAAACCCCCAACCCTTAAACCCTAAACCCTCAACCCTATACCCTCCGCCCTCTACATTGAACCTCAACCCTAATCTACCTTCAACCATATGCCCTCAAATTTCCTAGCTATACCCTAAACCCTCTACCCTCAACCCTTAACGTCCCTCAACCCTAAACCCTTAAACCCTAAACCAACCTTAAACCTTCGCACCCTCTTATACCTTCAACCCTAATCCCTCAAACCTATACCCTCAACTCCAATACCTTAAACCCTAAATGTTAAACCCTCTACATCCCTCTACCCTCAACCCAATACCCTCTTTTACCCTAACCATAATCCCTCACCCTAATCCCTCAACCCTTAAAACCCCTTAAACCCAAGTAATTTACTCTACCCTAATCCCTCAACCCTCAACCCTTAAATCCTGACACACTACCCTCTATCACAACCCTCAAGTACCCTTAAACCCTAATCCATCAACCCCTATACCCTCTACCCTATGCATTGACCCTCAACCCTAATCCTTGAACCATATACCCTCAACCTTAAACTCTCAACCCTCAACCCTTAAACCCTAAGCCCTTACACCCTCTACCAGATCTACCCTCTACCCTATACATTAAACGCCCTCAACCCTCAATTCTCAACCCTCAATCCTTAATCCATCAACACTTAATCCATCCCTCCCTCTCTACCCTAATCCCTCAACCCTATACCCTTAACCTAATACCCTAAACCCTAAACCGTGAAACCCTCTACATCCCTCTACTGTCAACCCAATACCCTCTACCCTACTCAACCCTAATCCCTCAACCCTTAAACCCTTAAACCCAAGTGAACTCTCTACCCTAATCCCTCAACCCTCAAGTATCCTTAAACCCTAATCCCTCAACCCCTATACCCTCTACCCTATACAATGGACCCTTAACCCTAATCCTTGAGCCATATACCCTCAACCATCTACCCTCAGCCTTAAACCCTCAACCCTCAACCCTTAAACCCTCCACCCTTACACCATCTACCCTCTACTGTCTACTCTATACATTAAACTTCCCTTAACCCTCAATTCTCAACCCTTAACACTTAATCCCTCAACCCTCAACCATTAATCTATACAAAGTATTGTGGTAAAGGCAAAATTTGATTTGTTTATGATTATCTGGAGGAATAAATGGGTATATACAAAGGGAATGTTGGTTACAATATGGATATTTTCACACAAATCATTGCATTTCATGTTAAATACAATGAAAAATCAAAGGTAGTAGATATTTTGATGCAAGTGAAATGTAGGTAAGCAATTGAAGGCTAATGAATATTGAGGAAGGTTTTTTTGTTCTAACACCCTTAATCCCTACTAGATCAAAACAATTAGGCGCTAAAGAAGGCGCTAAATTAGGTGCTAAAACAAGCTCTAAAGTAGGTGCTAAAATAGGCATTACATCAGGCACTAATATGGGTGCTAACATAGATGCTAATCTGGTTGCTAATTTAGGTGTTAATTCGGGTGTTATCATAGGCGTTAATTTCGGTACTAATATTGGCATTAGTTTGGCATTAATTTCAGCATTAATTTCAGCATTAATATGGGTGCTACACTAGGCATTAATTTTGGCTCTAATATTGGCACTAATGTTGGCACTAATTTGTGTCTTAATTAGCATCTGCTAGTCCTGGTTGGCGCAAAAAATGCCAAAAATATCACTGACTTTTCCAAAAATTTAGAGAAAAATACATTAAAGCAGTGGGTGGAAGCAAAAAAGGGAGCTAATCACAAATATTTTTTGTAGTGAATGTTTTGATCTTTTATCGACATTAGCATGGGGTGGTCTATCAGTGTGCGGAGGGCATGAAACATCTCTCATATATCTTCTTCGATGTCTGGCTCCATGACATGACCATGCAATTGTATTGCTTGGTTGAAAAAACTAGGAACCTCATGCTATAGGCGACTACTAAATGCTACTTTTACACACCTCATATACAAGGATGATTCAAGCAACAAACATGAAAAGATTCCACCAATGGGGTATACACTGTGATCAACATCATATTTTTGCAATGCTTCATCAAGTTGTGTTGTTTTTACCATCAAATTCCACACATACTTCACGCATAGAATGTGAAGCATAGTACGGCTTGTGAGCAGGTCCATGGAGTTTGAGAGGAAACCACATGCTACATTAGCCTCAGAATAGGGAGTGCAGGTTCGATGGGCTCTGAAAATCTACCAATCTTATGAATTGCATCCTCCACAGTCTGACAATTGAATTTAAATGCAGAATGCAACCTCTATGTAGTGAACAAAATGTCATTGTTTTCCTGTGTGTCGCTAGGAAGTTGTTGGATGTGAATCCTCAAGTTCATCATTTTCAATTGCACTATCTAAAAAAGGAAAAAATCATCAATAACAGACAACATTGCGGGAATGTAGAAAAAAACAAAATTTACTTGCAACTACAGCTTCATCCACTACTTGAGAAAATAAATAAATATTAGAGTACATTTATGAAAAAAAAAAGGTCTTAGTTACATGAATAACATTTTCTAAAACAACAGATTGGAAAAAATGGGGTGTTACAAAAACTGCAACCCACTCACTATTGTAAAACCAAATCTAAGTGCAAAAAAAGAGAATCAGTTGGGTGGAGACATGAAAGTCTTATATGAAACATATGAATTATGTGATCAGAAATACACTCATTGCAAATAACTTGTTAAAAGAAGCATATGGATTATGTAATCATAAATACACTCTCAAAGTTGAGAAAAAAGTAGCTACAAAGGTACATGAAAGTATTCAATAAATTCAAAACTCTATCCCTTTTCCTGCAATAAATTTGACAAAATCCCAATAATATTTGTTATGAGAATTCTATGACATGCTAACAATAAAAAAATATGAGGACATACTAGAATGTATGTAATGAAAAAGGAATCTACTCTAAAAATAGTTGGGAAGAAGTAGACCAAAGTGAACGAGATAGATAATGTATTCATCGAAGAGGTTCCTTCTCATGAGAAGTGGAGGAAGGAGCATGTGCAGTATGTGCAAGGGACAAATGGTAATGCAAAAGTGGATTAACTCGAAAGGTTTTGTATTTCATATGAATTTGTGAAAGTAAAGAAAGAGAGAGATGATGATATAAGTGGATTTGAACAAATGAAACCAAGCATTATTGAAATTATCAAAATTCCATGGAAAAAATACAATTGGAAATGGATGACAAGGAAAAGGAAAAACCAAATCTAAGTACAGAAAAAGAGAATCAGTAGGGTGGAGGAATGAAAGTCTTATCTGAAAAGGAAGAAAAGTTTCATAACAAGCTTTCCAAAAGAAACATCTACATACTCTAATCATAAAGACACTACAAAAACAATATTTGGAAATTCTCAAAGTGGAGAAAAGCAACCGAAGACTAAAATTAACCACTTAGAAAAGGAATTAAAACACAAGAAGTTGTCATGGTCAAAAGAAGAGGAGCTTAATGTTGTTCAGAGAGAGTTGCAATATAAAAGATAGGAATTTGATAAAACAAAGGCATCAATGGAAGGTGTTGTTGCACAACTGATAGGTCAAAATTAGAAGGTGTTGTTGCAAAACTGATAAAATTTTAAGATGCCACAACAATAGGTGCATTGGAGGTTGGTGGAGGAGGGAATTTTTGTAATGTGGTAGTGGATACAGAACATGCAAGAAAGCTCCCACTTCAAATAGGACATCTACATACAAGAGTAATGATTATCCCTTTAAAAAAAATCCAAGCCAATACCATTTCCTCAAAAACTCAACAATCACTAGCCAAATTGTTGAGCAATAGAAATGCAAGGCTACCACTATCTCTTGTTGCATATGAAGATGAAACTGAACCAACTATGCAATTTGTATTTTGTAGTGCATGAGTTTGCAGCAATTCAAATGTTGGAAAGGGGATGTTTTTCAACCAAGTGGTCTTCTTACTGGCCGAAGTCACAAGTGAGGAGGATAAAAGGCTACAAATCTACAAGCTCAAAGCATTAACAACAAATGAACATCACAATACATATGTTCCTCAACTTGCTACCCATCAAAAGGCAATACAAGATTACAGATTCATTTTAAATATTAATATTTTCAAAATGTTGGAATTAACGTATGAAAGGTAATGCTATACATAAGAATAAGAGAGCGATAGCTGGAATTTTCTACCATGGGCCTTGTACCGGGAGAAGGAAGAAGTCTTTCAACTTCCATCATATTGAATAAATGAGGAGTTGTTTGGAATCTATGTAGGTTTCATAAAAGAAACTACTGACATCCCACATTGTGTTTTCCAACCTGCAATTATTTAGTGCATTTTCTTTTACCATCATATGACGAAATTGAAACCCAAAATTTAGACCAACCAAGGGTTGTTATAAATTTTGTAGGCAACTTTCATTAAATTATTAATGTCTTAAAAACACAAGAGTTTCATTATAACCATACTATCTATGTATAATGGCATGTTGGAAAACATTGTGTGCTATACAACCTACATCCTGCATACTCTTCCATAACCATCTACATGCAAAAAAACCAATTAGTTAGTCAACCCTCACCTCCATCTGCTTACTTTTATGCATCCCCCACACTGTAACTCCACCCCGAACTCTACACCCTTGAACATTCAAGAAGAATTGAGAAGTGAGTCACAACTCTATGTGTTTTCCAACCTGCAACTTTTATGTGCTTTTTGTGTTCCAAACGTAAGGAGATATTCGAGTGCATTGTTTAGTCAAACCAAGGGTTGTTATAAAATATGAAGGTGAACTTCAATATATTATTTTGTTACAGTGTATAGAATAGGAATTGAGAAGTGAGTCACAACCCATGTGTTTTCCAGCCTACAATATGAAGGTTGACTTCAATACATTGTTATAGTGTGCAAAATAGAAAGTGCTCATTACAGCAAGCCCTTTCACTGTCATACAAATAATTTGTGTTTGTGCATTTATCAAACATCCAAATATACAATTGAATACCATAGTTGATTAGAATTTATATATTCTTGGAGGTGTGTATGATCTTCCATAGTGGGATGGGGTATTCAAGATCTAAATCTTAATCAAGAAATAAAAACCATAAACCTACCTAAAACCATGGATGAAGAAGAGCCTAACATATCCTCCATTTTCCATCTCATACTTCAACATCTTTTTAAATTTCTCCAACTCATACCATTGAAACTTATACCCAACTCATGTCACCCTCCATGTCATCCTTTTCCTCCACTGAAAAGGGAAACCAAAATGTCTTCCATGTACCACCAACACCTATACATCCTATTTCACCAAAGCAACACAATACCTAATGCAAAATCCTATTTCACAAAATGGTAGTCCTAATCTTCTAGAGTTCCACCCACTTTCACCTCATCCATCCTATGTTTATCCACCTCATCCATTTCATGTTTTTTCACCTTCATAGCACCTATAGAAAGTCAACCATGCCACTCAATTGACCTCAATGATCAAAAGCATGACATCATAGATCCCCCTTTATGTGAAGATCAAAGTACTTCCTCTCATGATCCTGGTCTATCTCATCATTCCATTCCATGTCATGACACCATACCATCTCATGATCCAAGTCTGTCAACTCCATACCATAATTGTAGTGTATAAATTCATTCAATAAATCTTTCAATCCATTCAATAAAGTCAACACCCCCAAGGTATAAGAATTTTCCTCACATCACATGATAATTCTAAACTTTCGCAAGATCCCATTCATGAACCACAAACATATAAGCTTGGTTCATCCACCTTTATAAAAGTTAGTTTTTCTTGTACAATGCCACACTCCTTCATGAGTTTCATTTACCTAAACACCCTAATATTAAAACACATCTAAATTCTTATGGCCATGGCTACAGACCTCCTTCTCAAGCTGTTGGTAGCTATTTCCAACACAAAAGGTGTCCCTTTAGATCAATACGCACACCTCCTCCATCATCTTTGCCATCTATTGTTGGACTCTATCCATCAACGCTTCCATCCATAAGGGGCCCATATGTTCTGAATGGATATCCTTACGTTCCCTTTCAAGAACAACAAAGGAACATACCCTTCAATTCCTTCTGTAAGGTAGGGGGACCAACCACGTTCAAGGCCCTAGGTCACAGAGGGCCAAGAGCGGAGCGGAAGGCTTTCCTAGCTTACCTCAGCTAAAGATGGTGTTAGATGACGAGGATGAGAATGATGACGATTATAACATCATATGATTATTCTACAATCCTGGAATGTGGAAAGAGGATAGGTATGTTGAAAATATGTGCCTCAAACATTACAGGCTAAAACCTCCATGAGTGCCAAGTTGATGTGACAGGTTCCATGTCTGGTCGACTAGCAATTTGCTTTATTTAGTTCTGACCAGGTCGCTGTGACCCTGAAGAAGTATTGCTGAAAGGTTGCACTATGGAGTCTATCACTGTAGCATGATGTATTCATTATGACATCAGAGCGATCGGGAGATCTCTGGCCGAAAGGCCATTCAATCGTGCATTGGTGAGACTCTTGGTGACTATGATCTTCGGTGAAGCTAAGGTTCTCACTAAGATGTCTCAGCGAAGTGTTATTCTCTTGCCGACAGTGTATGTATTGATGTCTTCGGGATAACTCTAATGTTTTGGGAAGACGTCTTAGCGAACAGTGAATGTCATACCGACAGGGACACACTTGGGAGTTATCTGTGTAACACTAAGGCTTCATTATGAAGTCTAGGTGATATACAAATGTCTTACTAACAGAGACTCAAAGGTAGATCATCGAAGTGACTCGACAGGCTCGGTGAGAAGTCTTAGTGAGAGTTAAATGTCTCACCGACAGCTCATTGTGTTGGAAGCCTTCGGTATAACTTAAAGCTATCAGAGAAACCTCTTAGCGATGGCGAATGTCTTGTCGATAGCTGATGGCTATCAGGGTAGCTCTTGGTGACAGTTGGTCATCAGTGAAACATATGGATCTCGGTATGATGTCTCAGCGAAAGTCAATTGTCTGGCTGATAGGTGTATGTTTTCAGTGTAACTCAAGTTGTTCGGTATGAACTCTCAGCGATAGATGTGACTCTTGTCGACTTCTACTTGGTGCTTAGTAGGTTTGGGGACTTCGGTGTAACCTTAGTGATTTGCTATGATCCTCTGGTGAAAGCAATAGGTCAGGGCGACTACGTGATGTCTCGGTGTATCTCTTGGAGCTCGATATAACATCTTGGTGACCTCAAAGGCTCTTGGCGACATCGATGAGAAGTATTTGTGGCATCGGCGAGACACTGTTAGTGTCTTACCGAGATGCCAATACAATATGAATTTTTTTGACCGGTTGACCATCCTATGTGGAGTCTCATGGGTGAATAGAAGGAGCCGAAGGGGAACAGTTGGAAGTTACGACGGTTCTGTAAGGAAGTTCTATAGACAGAATTCAACATGGATATAGTTGCAAGTTGCAGATGCTTGAGGGTTGGATAGTGGTTCAATCAACAGAGAAGTGTGAAGAGTTCAAACTATATCAGTGTGAAAGAATTTTGTTTTGTGGGCTATAACGTGAAGATTTTTGAATTAAATTGTATGCTGATGTAATCAGACACTAGAAAGATAAGTCTGGAATTGTATGTAATTTTGATTATTGTAATAAAAAGTGATTTCTCTTGGTGTGGTGGGTTTTTCTCCTGTAAGGGTTTTCCCACGTATATTTGGTGTTCATGTGTGATTGTCAAATACTCTGTTTCTGTAATCTGTTTCATAGTGCATCTTAACTTGACTATAATTGGAAATTTTAGAAGTACTTCTGCATTCTTTCCTGAGGCATTGACGTTAAGAGAATTTTTTTCCGCATCTAATTTTCCTTACAAGTGGTATCAGAGCTCGGCCAGTTGTGTTATCCTAGGGGGTACATTGGATTTTTTGTGTCAATACTGTTCAGTGGGAGTCTTGTAGAGATTGTTATTTCTATTTACAGGTTAAGATGTCTAGTTCATCTGGGAAGATTGAAATAGAGAAGTTCAATGGTAGTAACTTTGAATTGTGGAAACTCAAGATGGAGGATCTCTTAGTAGATCGAGATCTTTGGATTGTTGTGTCTGGAACTAAACCTATAGGCATGAAGCAAGAAGAATGGGACCTTGCAGATAGAAAAGCTAAGGGGTTGATAAAGCTCTGTTTGGCAGACTCAGTTCTTCTCAATGTGCATGAAGAGAAAACAGCTTCTCTCTTGTGGAAGAGACTAGCATCTATTTATCAGGGGAAATCTTTGGTGAATAAGTTGTTCTTGAGAAAGAAGCTCTACTCTTTGAGAATGTAGGAAGGAGGGTCTGTAGCTAATCATTTGAATGCATTTAACATGCTACTCGCACAATTAACATTTTTTGGTGTAAAGATTGAAGAAGAAGATCGTTGTATGCTTTTGTTATGTTCTTTACCAAAATCTTGGGATCATCTGGTGATGGCTATTGGGAGTACAACATCCAGTTTCAAGATGGAAGATGTTGTTGGTTCTTTGTTGTCAGAAGAGATGAGAAGAAAATCTTCTAAGATGGCTAAGGAGGCTCTTGCTGTCAGAGGAAGGTCAAAGGAGAAAGGCAAGAAGAAGGACAAGAAGTCCAAATCAAAATCAGAGGGGAGATCAAAGTCTCCTGGCAAAAAGTCCAAGGTGAAGTGCTGGAACTGTGGGCAACCTGATCATGTTTGAAAGGATTGTAAAGAGGAGAAAAAGAAGAAGGGATCTTCGCATAATGGTTCTTCTCATAGTGATGGTGACGCCTTCATTGCAACCTTGGCTACACAGGCATCAGATGATGTCTAGATGATTGATTCTGGAGCATCGTTCCACATGACATCTCACAGAGAATGGCTTACAAAGTATGAAGAATACAATGGTGGAAAGGTGTACTTGGTGAGTGATTCAACTTTGGAAATTGTTGGTCATGGAAGAGTCAGAATCCAATTCCCTGATGGTAGAATAAAGGGGATCAATGATGTTATGCACATACCAAGTCTGGCTCAGAATTTACTTTCTGTCAGTAAGCTAAATGATATCGGAGTACAAGTCTTGTTCTCGGGAAGTGGCTGCAAGATGACTAGAGGTTCAATAGTGCTAGCTACAGGTGCTCGAATTGGTACCCTGTACAAGCTGGATGCACAAGCTGTTCAATGTAACAGTGTCTCTTCGAAGTCACTGAAAGCTGCTCATGCAGGTAAAGACAGAAATATCCCTAATTATGTAAACTCTACGGAAGTAAAACTTCCTGCAGATAAGACTATGCTTTGGCATCATAGATTAGGCCACATAGGAGAAAAAGGTTTAAAAACTTTGAAAAATAAAAACCTGGTTGAGGGGCTTGAAGATTGTAATCTGGAATTTGAATTCTATGAACACTGTATATATGGAAAGTAGCATCGTGTTTCATTTTATGACAGTCCTCATAAATCTTCTAGTTTGTTAGACTATATTCATTCGGATGTGTTTGGTCCAGTAGATGTTCCTTCTTTGTCTAAATCAAGATACTATGTCTTTCATTGATGATTATTCAAGAAGAGCATTTATATATTTTTTGAAAAGTAAATCAGAAGTGTTCAGACGATTTAAGGAGTTTAAAAATCTTGTTGAAAATCAGACTGGTAAAACAATAAAATGCTTAAGGACTGATAATGGCGGTGAATTATGTTCTGATGAATTTGAAAGATACTGTAAAGACCATGGAATCAAAAGACACAAGACTACACCTTATACTCCACAGCAGAATGGAATTGCAGAAAGGTTCAATAGGATAGTGATGGAGAGAGCACAAAGTATGCTTAGTAGTGCTGGTTTGGAGGAGAAGTTCTGGGCTGAAGCTACCACTACTGCATGTTACTTGGTTAATCGGTCTCCAAACTCTGCTCTTGTTGAAAAGACACCTTTGGAAGCGTGGTTTGGTAAGAAGGCCTCTCTTATACATATTCGAGTCTTTGGCTGTGAGGCATATGCACATGTGCCAGATGTAAAAAGATCTAAGTTGGAGAACAAGGCTGTCAAGTGTATTTTTATTGGCTATAGTGCTAACATTAAAGGATACAAGCTTTGGAATCTTGTTACAGAGAAGGTTGTATACAATAGAAGTGTAATCTTTCGTGAGCTAAAACCTTCCATCTTGGATCTGCAGTCAGAGACAAAGTAAGAAAATAGTAAGGATGTAGCAGCAATTCCTTCTACACCAGAGAAAGAGGAATTGAATATTCAAAACATACCTGAAACTAAGGAGAGCTCAAGCAGTTCTGAAAGTTCTGAAGAAGATGAACCTCAGCCTCAACTTGTGAGGAGGTCAACCCGAGAAAGGAAACAACCAGATAGGTATGGGTTCTCATTAATTGATTCTACTTGTGCCTATGCCTTGATTTCTAGCACTGATGAGCCAAGGACTGTATAGGAGGCAATTAAAATGTCTGATTCAGATTCTTGGTTGAAAGCCATGGAAGAGGAAATGGCGTCATTAGATAAAAATGAAACCTGGAGTCTGGTGCCCTTGCCTAAAGGAAGAAAACCTGTGGGCTGCAAATGAGTATTTAAGAAAAAGATTGGTCTGGATGGCAGTGTAGAAAAATACAAAGCATGACTGGTTGCAAAGGGTTATTCCCAGGTAGAGGGAATTGACTATGGGGAAATATTTTCTCCTGTAGCAAAGCTGACGTCCATTAGATTTCTATTGTCACTTGCAGCAACATATGACTTAGAGGTTGAACAGATGGATGTGAAAACAA
Organism: Sequoia sempervirens; assembly: GCA_007258455.2. Classification (NCBI taxonomy): domain Eukaryota; kingdom Viridiplantae; phylum Streptophyta; class Pinopsida; order Cupressales; family Cupressaceae; genus Sequoia; species Sequoia sempervirens. Next base: position 63,250 of record VDFB02229755.1, read on the forward strand.
CATTTCTTCATGGAGATCTTGAAGAAGAAATCTATATGTCTTAGCCTGATCACTTTGTTGAGAAAGGTAAAGAAAAACTGGTATGCAAATTAAAGAAGTCTCTGTATGGGTTAAAACAGTCACCTAGAATGTGGTACTAGAAATTTGATACTTATGTATTAGCTCTAGGCTTTGTGAGATCAAAATTTGATCACTATGTATATTATAAAGCTGAGAGTGATCAAGTGCTTGTTATTGCTCTTTATGTTGATGATATGTTGTTCATAGGAAATAGCAAGCTAATGATTTCTGATCTTAAGTCTCAGTTGTCTGCTAAGTTCAAAATGAAGGATCTTGGTGCAGCAAGGTATATTCTGGGGATGGAGATAACCAGGAATAGAAAGAATAGAAATTTTTGGCTCAATCAGAGTAAGTATATCAGGACTGTTCTTGAGAGATTTTGTATGAATGATTTCAAATAGTTAGTTGTTCCAATCATGCAGGGAATGAAGCTATATGTTGAGGACTGTCCAAAATCTCCTACTAAGATGGAGGACATGACCAGTGTACCCTATCCTAGTGCAGTAGGCAGTCTTATGTATGCAATGGTTTGTACAAGGCCAGACATTACCCAAGCAGTGGGAGTACTTAGTCGATTTATGGCTAATCCAAGAAGAATACATTCGGATGCAGTGAAGAGGGTGTTTAGGTATTTGAAGGGAACTTCAGATTTTGCTTTGTGTTATCATGGGAATTTAGATGAATCACAGAGGACTCTCAGCATTCGTGGCTATGTAGATTTTGATTGGGCAAGGGACAATGACAGTAGAAGATCCACCAGTGGATACATTTTCATGTTGAATGGTGGTGCAGTGAGTTGGATGAGCAAGCGGCAGGCTATAGTCACTTTGTCCACTACAAAGGTTGAATACATAGCAGCTACTTATGCTTGTAAAGAAGCTGTATGGTTGAAACGTTTGTGTTCTAACATTGGTTTTGATGTAGGAGAAATAACAATCTTATGTGATAGTCAGAGTGTCATTTGTCTGGCAAAGAACCCAACTTTCCATGCCAGGACGAAACATATTGATGTACAATATCACTTTTTACGATATATGGTTGAAGATGGAAAGGTCAGTTTGGAAAAGGTTGATACTCTGGAGAATGTTGTAGATGCATTGACAAAGCCAGTGAGCACAGAAAAGTTCAGGTGGTGTGCCAGTTCAATGGGTCTTAGTGCCCATGATTTTTATAAGTATTATTTATTCTTTGGAGGTGCCTGTATGATCTTCGTCAAGTGGGAGATTGTTGGAAATATGTGCCTCAAACATTATAGGCTGAAACCTCCATGAGTGCCAAGTCAGTGTGACAGGTTCCATATCTGGCCGACTAGCAGTTTGCTTTATTCAGTTTTGAGCAGGTCGCTGTGACCCTGAAGAATTCTTGCCGAAAGGTTGCACTGTGGAGTCTATCGCTGTAACATGATGTATTCGTTATGACATCATAGCGATCGGGAGATCTCTGGCCGAAAGGCCATTCAATTGTGCATCAGTGAGACTCTTGGTGACTGTGATCTTCAGTGAAGCTAAAGGTTCTCGCTAAGATGTCTCAGTGAAATGTTATTCTCTTGCTGACAATGTATGTATTGATGTCTTCGGGATAACTCTAATGTTTCAGGAAGACGTCTTAGTGAACAATGAATGTCATACCGATAGGGACACACTTGGGACTTATTGGTGTAACACTAAGGCTTTGTTATGAAGTTTGGGCGATATACAAATGTCTTACCGATAGAGACTCAAAGGTAGATCATCGGAGTGACTCAACAAGCTCGGTGAGAAGTCTTAGCGAGAGTCAAATGTCTCGCCGATAGCTCGTTATGTTGGAAGCCTTTGGTATAACTTAAAGCTATCGAAGAAACCTCTTAGCGATGGCAAATGTCTTGCCGATAGCCGATGGCTATCGGGGTAGCTCTTGGCAACAGTTGGTCATCGGTGAAACATATGGATCTCGGTATGATGTCTCAGCGAAAGCCGATTGTCTAGCCGACAGGTGTATGTTTTCGGTGTAACTCAAGTTGTTCGGTATGAACTCTCAGCGATAGATGTGAGTTTTTCCAACTTCTACTTGGTGCTCAGTAGGTTTGGGGACTTCGGTGTAACCTTAGTGATTCGCTATGACCCTCTAGTGAAATCAATAGGTCAGGGCGATTAAGTGATGTCTCAGTGTATCTCTTGGAGCTCGATATAACATCTTGGCAACCTCAGAGGCTCTTGGCAACATCGATGAGAAGTATTTGTGGCATCGTCAAGGCACTGTTAGTGTCTCACCAAGATGCCAATACAATACAAATTTTGTTGACTGATTGACCATCCTATGTGGAGTCTCATGGACGAATAGAAGCTGAAGGGGAACAGTTGGAAGACAAATAGTTGCGACGGTTCTGTAAGGAAGTTCTATAGACAAAATTCAACATGGATATAGTTGCAAGTTGCAGATGCTTGAGGGTTGGATAGTGGTTCGATCAACAGAGAAGTGTGAAGAGTTCAAACTATATCAGTGTGAAAGAATTTTGTTCTATGGGCTGTAACGTGAATATTTTTGAATCAAATTGTATGCTGCTGTAATCAGACACTAGAAAGATAAGTCTAGAATTGTATGTAATTTTGATTACTGTAATACAAAGTGATTTCTCTTGGTGTGGTGGGTTTTTCTCCCGTAAGGGTTTTCCCACATATATCTGATGTTCATGTGTGATTGTCAAATACTCTGTTTCTGTAATCTGTTTCATAGTGCATCTTAACTTGACTGTAATTGGAAATTTTAAAAGTACTTCTGCATTCTTTCCTGAGGTATTGATGTTAGGAGAATTGTTTTCCGCATCTAATTTATCTTACAAGGTGAGTCAGTTTTTAGATCTAACCCTGTGCCTCGAGAAGCTCTCTATTTGAGGACAAAAGCCCAGTTCTAGGACAACAGCGAGGCGCATAGGCATCTCTCAGGTGTGATGGCATTCGTATGGTCAGAAAACCAATGAAGCAAGGTTAAATACTAGAAAAAAGACTAATGGCCCAACTAACTATTTCTAAAGGGCTAGAACGATATTATGACATAAACTAAATACTCACAACTATGATAAGGTAAATAGAGGAGAGTCAGGGTGGCAAGAAGGATCTCACAAAGAAAATTGTTCACTAGCTAGCTCCACAAAGCACGTTCTCCTGCACACAAGTAAAGAGAGAAAATTTTGGGGGGCTATATAGGAGCCTACCTCAGTTAGACCCCTACTTTGGTATTCCTACCTCCATAGACAACCAAGTTTGCAACAATGGAGAAAATGTGATGAAGTAAATAGACTAAGGAGCACAAAAGCACTTCAAAATAGTAAGTATGATAACTCAACCAAGTGATAGAGGAGAGGAGTGGAAGGATTACCACCTCCTCCAAGAGAACTCAAGGCTGCTTAGGGGAGAAAATGAGAATACTTGAGCCTCTGCTATAGTGGTGTTGTGCACACTTGCTCTACCGAAGTGATGGAGTGAGGATGTTGCTATTGTGAGATGCCAAAATGTTGCTACAAAGCTTGAAGGTGAGTGCAAGAGAGTTGAAGTGAATGCAAGAGAGTGTGTAGGAGATCAAAATGAAAGCTTAGAAGTTCATGAAGTTGGAAATTCTTGTTCAAGGGATGAATTTGAAGGAGAGGGAAGAAGACGGCCATATTCGGGTCGGGTGGCCGCAAAAATGTTACAACTTTGACTCCCAATGAGAAGAGTAACGCCTCTACAGGCTCAGACTTGGGAATCTTGCAAGGATGTAAGCGCGACACATGAACATCTGCATGTCGTGCGGGTGTCCTCAACATAAATTCTCCTATTGATGCTCAGAACACGCACCAAGTGGGATGAAGGCAGCCGGCTTAGGTGAAACTTTTCCTTCGAACTTGGTCTTCTAAAGTGTATAATGGAAAAAAGGGGAATTTTCTAAGGGGTAAAAATTCACTCCTATACATTTTTCCCCCACTTTAGTGAGCACAAATACTAATGAGTGCTTCGGTAAAGTAGATCGATGAAGAGATAAGGTTAGAAATGTGTACCTGAACTGTCGAGGAAGCAGACCATGATCTAACGAACCTGAAGGTGTAGGAAGAGCAAAGGACTTCATAGCTACTCAAAACTAAGAAGCTAAAGAACAAAAGCGTCTTACAGGCCCACAAACCTACAAGGAGGAAACTCTAATATCTCTCACATGAAGCAAGCCCCAAAAAACAAGCGCCTTGCAGGTTCTTAGTCTTGCAAGGAAGGTATCCTCCAAGATCTCTCACATGAAGGAAACCAAGAAAAAGTGCCTTGCAGGCTCTCAGTCCTACAAGGAGGCATCCCCCAAGATCTCTCAGATGGGAGAAGTCGAGAAAAGTGCCTTACAGGCTCTCAGTCGTGCAAGGAGGATATCCTCCAAGATCTCTCGCATGAAGAATACCTAAGGAAAGTGCCCTGCAGACCCATGGACCTGCAAGGAAAGTGTCTTCCAAGATCTCTCACATGGGAGACACTGAAAGAAAGCACCCTACAAACCCATAAACCTATAAGGAAGCCACCCCCAAGATCTCTCACATGGAGGAAGCTCAAAGGAAAGCACCCTACAAATCCACGTACTTGCAAGGAGGTAACCCCCAAGATCTCTCACATGGAGGAAACCTAAGGAAGTGGTCTCCATAGAGTCAAAAAGTGGTGGCACGTCTACCCGCAGATAGAACATGTCTAAAAGTAGTCACACAAGCAAGTAAGTGAACGGCTACTCAGATCATCAACAAACTAGAAAACTTTCATAGGGGTCCCTTGGGAACCCGACATAAGGACGGGTCCACTCGAGGGACACACTACTTGAAATTAAAGAGGGATCTTTCTTTCTCAGATCGATCCATCATCAAGGGATCCTTTTGAAAGATGTTCACTTCATCAAGGAATTTGAAAGGAAGAACATGCCCCCAAGCGAGGGGAAGGTCAAAGTGCTCCCACCTTGAAGGGAAGGTCCTCAAGTCCTTTCTTTGCGAACCCATGATGAAGGAAACACATTCCATTTAGGGTTCTGAGTTGAGAATGTGATTTCCTGAAGAAAGGTGTGTGAAGATTCTCGAGAAAAGATTCGTTGGAAATGAATGCATTTTTTGAGAATCGAAATGTTACAAGAACAGAGTTGTCACACATGAAAGGGAAAAAACAAGCAAAGAAAAGAGAAAGAGAAAGCAAAGGAGAAAAAAAAACTAAGGACACAGGGGGATCTGGTTTAGCGGGGTCAGATCTATCCAAGCTCATATAATAGGTAACCACAGTGCGAGGTGAAGGATCATCAAACCCCAACCAGATCAGGAAGAATCCATGGAAAACAAAGTAAAAATAAAAATTTGGGTCAACATGGAAGAGAATCCTAAATGCCCCCAATGCTTTGCATCATCTCCAATTTATCGAAAAGTCAATCACAAACATGGAAGAATGATGATACAAATAGAGGAAGGTTTACAACACAAAAACCACGCCTGTATCCAAGCACCAAAAAGGGTGACAAGAGTCATCTAGGCACACATAGCATAGTTATGGGGGAACACATTGCAAACACACACACTCATCTAATCTACAGATCAAGAAGAGGGGCCTCCCCTAACACTGATCGACTAAAAGGTTGTCTGCTTCCCAATATAGATCGACATAGGGGGAAGGAGGATGAGCCTGTAAAGTTGGAATGTTTAGGGGAGGTGCTTTCGACCCTCCTACAACAAGGGCAAGGGAAGAGGGCCCCACAAGGTCCTCTCCACTGAGCTCCTATGGAGCTAGGGCCAACAATTTTGCGAAAATCACCGACAAGGCCAACACTTTGTCCATAGAGTTAAGCATGCACTTAATAGGAGTGCCATGTCTAACATCAGTGGAAAGAGAAGGTGGTGCACAAGATTCATCACTAGGCTCACCGAAGGACTCAGGAGTGGTGACAAAATCGGGGGAGACCGAGACTGATTTTGTCACTAGGACAAAAAAATTTATCACGGGACCACCTTTCAAAGAAGATGGGCTCCTCTTAGGTCCTTCGTTGCTCAAAGGACCACCCTCCACTTTTGGTTCCATTGGGGGGCGCAAACTCCCAACGGAAAAAGTGAGAGGCGCAAAGGAAGAGGAGGAAGAGAAAACTGTAGTGGACACCATTGAGGTGTTTACCATGTCTATGGGTTTCAGGAAAGGTGGGACTTATGGTAGGGACATCAACAAAGGTGGTTCTTCCGAAGGAGCAATAAACGCCTACACCTTTCCAAGGCTAGGCACACTCGCAGCGGGAACTATAGGTGAGACATAACTAGGTTGAGAGGGAACATAGGGAATGGAAGAGGAGGACATAGCAGGAGGCCCGAGTAAGGGGGTATTCACCTCTTCTTCCCACCTCTATAAAGAGGCTTGCTTGGCTATGAGAGCCTTTCATAGCCTCTTTTTCTTGTGCATGAGGTGGTTTCTTTGACTCTTCGAACCAGAGGTTGGAGGCATAGAAGGAGCAGAGGATTCCTGCTCCACCATTGGAATTTCCACTACAGTCGTCTTTGGTGGAGGAGCGGGTTCCTAGACAGGAGCAAGAGGGGAAGATCAAGAAGCAGTAGGAGGAGTCAACTCAGGGTCCTTGATGGCAGGCCTCTTCCTGTTCACTCCCTTAGGAGCAGGAATAGTAGAACACCATGGGTCAAATTCCCTTCGGGAACCTCTCTTTCTACTGTACAAGTAGTACCATGGTCCAAGATATTCATTAGGGAGGTCCGAGATCCTAATCTTGGGTTTATACCAAGGAAGCATCATCGGACCCAGGGGATACCCATCGGGCTTGCTCATCCAGTACTCCTGTAAAGAGAAAGGAGGGGATGAGGTAGCTCAAAAAGGGTCAACTTTCTCCTTTCCCTTACGGGAAGGAGGGGCAAGCGGCATAGATTTTTCCTTCTCCTTCTAGGAAGAAGGGGTAGTCGATGTAGGATTCCCCTTCTCCTCTCAGGGAGAAGAGGAAACCAGTGCAGACTTCTCCTTCTCCACTTGTGGAGAGGAGGTGACCGATTGTTGTACCACAGGAAGGGTCAATTTTTCCTATCCCTTTCCCCCAGTCTTATACTTCACATAGTTCTTGTAAAGTAGGTCCGTCCTTGGAGGGAGTGGACCGACTAGGGTGGGCCAAAAGTGATCCAATGGATATTCACCAAGAGATACCAAAGTCTGATATCCAATGTCATGCACTACATGCATGACACCCTCGTGGGAAAACTTTAGAAATTTGTAAAGAGAAAAGGAAATCCCATTCATGGAAGCTAGCCATGGTATACCCAACTTTAGTCTGAATAGGTCTGACTCTAGGATGACATCAAAAATCATGTCAACGGCCCTAGGTCCAACTAGGACAGACAAGGTTATTGAGCCATATGGTTTTAAACAAAGGCCATCATGTGTGCAAATGGTGGAATTTGTTTCTTCATATTTTCCTTTTGCAATGAATTTAATAATAGTGTTTCCTCTATAATAACATTCACGTGGCTCCACCAGGACACCTGTCACAATGTTTCCATTGAGGTGAGAGGGAATGTAAAGTGGAGAGTGTTTTTTGTTCAAGGGAAAGTCTTCTTATGTAAATGTTATATCTGGCGAATCGAGTGTGGGTTGTGAGGTAGAAGTCACCATGACGATGTTGACATAAGCCTCAGGTTGAGTAACAACATCAATGGGATCGATAATCATGTTAGCAAAATGTGATGGAAAAGATTCTGTGTATATTTTTAGTTCACTATTACCTTTCACCACTGACTTGTTAACATTATGTTTGTTCCCATCAAGACGGATGGTATCGTCCTTGATGTGATCCTGAATCTCATGACGCAGGTGCATGCATCGCTTGGTATCATTCCCATTAACTCGATGGTACTAACAGTAAGTGTTCCCAGCATACCAATTAGGATAAGGCTCCTTCAAAGGCTTAGGAGTTGGAAAATTCACGATCTTATCCCTCAACAACTTCTGTAAGATGGAAGAATAAGATTTCGACAACTTCGTGAACTTTCGGTTACGCCTGAGGCTATTGTCATCAACAGCGGCTACTACATTCATAACAGACTTACCTTTTTCAGAGATTGACATGATGGACTTTCCCTTAGAGCAGGATCGTGAAGATGATTCTTCAAATTGAGCCACCGTCTACTAGTACTCTCACAGAGCTACACACAGATGTGCGAAGGAAGGGTATTTCATGAGGGAAAACTTCTCTTTCCAAGGCCTTTGTAAGTTCCCTATAAATACCTTCTATACATCGGAATCACGTAGTTGATACAAGATTTGAGAGAGGAGTGTCTGATAATGCACTATGAAATCAGTTATTTTTTTGTTATCTCCTTTCTTACACTGAACAAGATCCAAAAAGGTCATCTTTGGCCTGATGTTCACTTGGAATTGTTGTAAGAACTGATTGACAAGTTAATGAAATGAAAAGATAGAATTGTCAGGAAAGGAATAGTACCATTCTAGTGCTTTGTCCTTGAGGGATCAGGGAAATAACTTGGCCATCAATGCATCATGATGTGATTCTTTGCATAAGGTGTTCAAGGCAGACACGTGCGTTTGTGGGTCCCCTTTACCACCATACTTCTCAAACTTAGGAATCTCCATTCCCTGAGGGAAATGAGTGTTCAGGATTGCTACTGACAATGGGCTATATCAGAAGAAGGGTTGGAAGATAGGTTGGGTAGAAGCCTGTGAGAGGCTTGCCAACTGGCTCTACATCTTTCCCATATTCTGAAGAAGGGTATTTAGAATAGGGTCATTAGAGGATAGAGGGCCATAGGGACCTTCGCTAGAACCACCATTGGAGCCACCTCCCGAACCGCCAGAGCCACCACCATGGCCTCCATCGGAACCACCACCACCAACACTGCTTCCACCACTGAGGCCATTGCCACTACCAAGAACTCTGGCACCTATCCCGCCAGAACATCTAGAGGTGACAAGAGGGGTGTAGCTAAAACCCAAGGGGATTCTATTTACCTTGATAGTGTCAATTTTCTTAGGGGCAGAAGGAATGTTGATCGAGGGGCCCGTTTCGGCCATGTAGATGGATGTGGGGGGTATAGATACTCCTAGTTGTCCCTCGTGTTCTTTGAACGTGACTCCTTGTATAACACTAGGGTTGTTAAAAAGAGCACATGCTTCAACCAAGCTGATGAGACTAGTCAAAATTTATATACCTATTCAATCTTTATCCATCATTTGTTTTATCTCACTAACGACTCGAGCGGCCTTGGCCATCTTCAAGTTTCTTTCTAAATGGTTTTCCAAGTCACCCAAACCTTTGGCAAGGGCAGAGACATAATCCAAAGGAATTTGAACGGCCTCATGCTCATCTATCAACGAGGGTGTAGGAGACATAGGAGGAGTGGGGACATGATCAGTTTCATCAAAGAACCCTATCTCACCCCTCAACAACTGCTCCTGAGTTGTGAGTCCTAGCATAGGCCTAGAGAATAGACTCGTAGAGACACCGTGATGCAAAGCATCCTACCAACAACCTGTAACATCATTTCTTCAAGATAATTTCAATCTCAATTAGAATAAGGAGAAGATCAAATTCTTGATTCACTTTCTTTTTCTCAAAACTCATACAACTTCTTTACAATATTCATCAAGTTCACAAACTCAACAAGTTACATCATTAAGCATTCACCAAAATACTCATCCTCTAAGGAAATCAAGATAGCTAAACCATGCTTCACTATTGTTAACCTAATATCAAACCATCAAATTACTGTATACATCATATATTTAATGAAATCAGACCAATATCCTATTATTGTGTCACTCTTTTAACAAAAGCCTTACTCTTAGCAGCCAAACACAACTTTTCACCTTGCATTATCTTTGCTCAAGACATCCAAAACAACAAATACACCTTGTCCAACATAGAGACAATTGTAACAATATCCAAAATACAATATTCAAACAAATACAACCATTCCATTCACTGTTTCATTGGATTACCCAGACTTTGCTTAAATACATCATTGAGCACATTGAGTTCTCAAATCCAAACCTCCACATTATCAAAATCTGCCCTCAACCTTTATCCAGGAATTGATGCAACTCTAATACCACTATACAAACAAGTTGATCAAAGATCCAAACATAATTACCTCTTCTACATCAAGGTTCCATGTTCTATGCAAACAAAACACTATTTTGTCTATTAGGACTCTTGACCATAGATCGGGTAATCTCACAAATCAGAAGCATATTCTAGGAACCAACAACATTTTCAAAACCTCCTTACTGTCCTCATCAACAAAACAAAAGCTTTCATTGCACTGTTTTAAGGAAAACTCTAGATTTCTTACCTTGTACGTTGGGAAAGGCTACTAGATTAGACCATTTTAACAAAGCAAGTGGTCCTTAAACTCTACCAATCCATCAAACAAAAAAAAATAGTCCTTGTTTATACTTCCAAACTCAATATTCTCCAATTCATAAGATTATAAAGGCTTAAAAATGTAATGTTTCATCAAACCCTTGATTACAGGGTGAAACACCATGAAATAGGGAGGGTTTCATAAAAGAAACACTTACAGGCCTCCAAGACCCCTGCCATCACTTGGAGCACAACTAAATACATCTTTCAAGACCTTTGGAAACATCACCAACTCCATGCATTGGTTACTTATTCACTATCATACTAGAAACCATGCACTTTGACTAGAAAACTCAAATTTTCTCCATTAACACAGCAAGACTTCCATCTCCATGCTTACCCCTGCACACACACACATATAAACAACCAAATATACAAAGTCAAACATCCTACTCATCCCATCCCACCTTCCTACCAAGTTTACATCGGTGGGATGGGTCTCAACCTCTCAAGTGACTCTCAAAACGACTTTGAAAAATTACAAACCGAGACTCAAAAACTGGGTTCCAATTCCTTTATTACTAAATTTGCTACTCTACACCCTTCAAGAATGATAGAAGACTCTTTTCTTGATAAGAACCATGGCTTTGAATGCCTGAATCAACTATGCAACCGAAAATAAGAAGAGAAAAGCTTTTCAAAGTAACTGAACAGGGGTATTTAATGATTTTTTATGAAATTGGAATACAAGATCTACTTTTCCTCGCCATATACATACTTTTATAACTTTTTACATTCAAAAGGAAACTTCCTATTCATCTTTCAACTGCCTAACTACTTTCTCCACCGAATTGTTCCTTCCTATTCCTTGATTTCTTGATTTTTTTCTTATTTTTATGCTCTTTTTGTTTGACATTTGCATTTTGTCCCACTTTTTCAACCTAGTGACTCCTTTTATGACTTGATTACATTAAAATTATCCTTTACAAAGAATTGACACATCATTTTAACTTAAATTATTACAAAATTAGCATATTGGCCTCTTAAAGGCATTTAGTGACTTGGGTGCTCACGCACCACACCAGAAGTGACCTTTGTCCTATCCATTGGGAGGTGTCGTATACTTCTCCTAACTATGTACTCGAAGGTTGTAGATTGGGATATGATGCTCATAAACTTCCACAACTCTCAAGGATACAAGGGAGAGATCCCAATGCCAACAAATGAACAGAAATTGGTTCACATCGGGTTCACCAAAAATGTAACGTAGGGGGACCAACCACGTTCAAGGCCCAAGGTCACAGAGGGCCAAGAGCAGAAGGCTTCCCTAGCTTACCTCAACTAAAGATGGTGTTAGATGACGAGGTTGAGAATGATGATGATTATAACATCATAGGATCAGTCTATAATCTTGAAATGTGGAAAAAGGCTAGGCGAGTTAGTTTTCAGGTCTAACTTTGTGCCTTGGGAAGCTCTCTACCTGAGGACGAAAGTGCAATTCCAAGACAACAACACATCACGCTGGCATCTCTCAAGTGCGTTGGCATCCATACAATCAAAAAACTAGCGAAGCAAGGTTAAATACTATAAAATGGATTAATGGCCCAGATAACTATTTTTAAAGGGCCAAAATGATATTATGACATAAACTAAATACTCACAAATATGATAATGTAAATAGAGGAGAGTTAGGGTGACAAGAAGGATCTCACAAAGAAACTAGTTCGCTACCTAGCTCCACAAAGCACATTCTCTTGCACACAAGAAAAGAGGGAAAATGTTGGGGGGCTATATAGGGACCTACCTCAGTTAGACCCCCACTTTGGTATTCCTACCTCCATGAACAGCCAAGTTTGTAACAATGGAGAAAATGTGATGAAGTAAATAGACTAAGGAGCACAAAAAAACTTCAAAACAGTAAGTATGCTAACTCAACCAAGTGATAGAGGAGAGGAGTGGAAGGCTTGCCGCCTCCTCCAAGAGCACTCAATGCTGGTTGGGGGAGAAAATGAGAGTACTCAAGCCTCTACTGTAGTGGTGTTGTCCACACTTGCTCTATCGAAGTGATGGAGTGAAGATGTTACTACTATGAGATGCCAAAATGCTGCTACAAAGCTTGAAGGTGAGTGCAAGAGAGTTACTCTGAATGCAAGAGAGTGTTTAGGAGATCAAAATGAAAGCTTATAAGTTCATGAAGTTGGAAATGCTTGTTCAAGGGATGAATTTGAAGGAGAGGAAAGAAAAATGACCATATTTGGGTCAAGTGATCACATAAATGTTACAAATTTGACTCCCAATGATAAGAGTAATGCCTCTGAAGGCTCAGACACATGAATCTTTTAAGGATGTAAGTGCATTGTGCATATGTCTATGCATCGCGCGGGCGTCCCTAACAAAAATTCTCCTGGTGACGCTCAGAACATGCACCAAGTGGGATGAAGGCAACTAGCTTAGGTTTAATTTAGCCTTTGAACTTGGTCTTCTAAAGTGTATAAGGGAAAAAATGGGAATTTTCTAAGGGGTGCAAATTCACTCCTATACACCTTCCAACACCTTCCACTTCAAAATCCTCTTTTTTCATAAAATCCCTCTATCGCTTATCCAAGCAATTTGGATACCAAACAAGAAATGCATAGATCAAAGAATCCACAAAAACCTAAATATCATCATGTCTCACTAAAAAGACGTGAAAATAAAGAAAAATATGCTCCAAAATGAAAAGAAAAATACTTCCAAGAAAATGGAAGGTGCCAATTAAGAAAAAATGAAAAGGCTATAAAGAAAAATCAAAAGTGAAAACAATGTGGGTTCTACAGAAAGCAAAAAAATCAATACATTCAAATAAAAAATCAAAATTGGTATTGCAACTTTCTAATCCAAAACACTCCATTATTTCACCATCATCCATTCCTCCATTATTCGTCATCCAAATCTGTTTTTGGTCCTTATATGCCCAAGTTTATTATCCCAACCCACTCTCAATCCTTCAACTTTCACCACCCTTTAAGGTGTGTGCCAATGTTGTTCTTGCCCCCATTTCCTCATTACAACTCCATTCCATAGTTCCATCCAACCTTCATCCCTCATTCCATAACTTTAATCCAATCCTTTGCATGAATCCTTAACCCCCTTCTACCTACCCCTATCCATTCCATTATCTTTACCAATTTTCCTACCAACATGTTTAAGTGGGAACATGTTAGCCATGGTCTATAAGAAAAATTTAGTCAATAGGGTACTATCTTCCGCAAAGATACACTTGAGTCCTCTATTCATATCCATTCATATCCACTAGCTTTCACATCCATCCACATACCCTTACTTGTATACTTGGGGGCAAGAATTTTCCATTCATACAATACATTATTGATTATCCTATTTTCACTTAGCCATCATATTCCTTCATTTATATTCCATGCTATCCACTTTATCCATCCACTTTCCTTTTATCTTGCATAAAGTATTGGGGTAAAATAGCAATATCAAGTATTTAATGCATGCTTTATACCATGTGTGTCTTCCATCCTCCATATCACTTGTTGTCCATCTCATGTTTCCTTTCATATCCATTTATCTTCCATATCCATGTCATGACATTATAACTTGTCACACCTCTTACCATGGGGGCATGTTATTACTTGTTGTCCATCTCATGTTTCTTGTCATATCCATAGGTCCTCTACTTCTCCTTTGTATACAAGCAAACATTTTTGGTTCTGTTGTCATTGGTTCGGAGCCCTCCACCCATAGCATTCCATATCTTGATCCATCTATCTTTATCCTCCATATAGGGTGTATCCTTACATGTCCTATCATTAACCCATATCATTTGTCCTTATCCATCCATATCTCCTTTGGTTTTCACCTTGACTAAGGAGTAAGATTTTGTTTATCATTATCATTTAAATTCTTATTTATCGTTGTGTTATCATTGTTATGAGAAACACATTTAAACAAACCATAAACAATTTAACATTCTAAAACATTGGGCTTTACTAAGTCACAACCCACTGTTTTTTCCATCCTACAACTATTTTGTGCATGGGTCCTTATCATATGCATTAGCATTTGCATTTTTCATTATCATGATCTTGCATATTTATCATTTTCATATTGCATGCATAACAACTTGTGCTTTATCTTAACTCTTTTCTATTGTCTTCATAAATATCATCATCTTTTTATATCTTTTCTTTTCTTGTCACATTTTAGGAAGCTCGAGGAGCTCTACACCTTGTTGTGTATGAAGGAGAGTGAGGAATGGGGGATGAGTCTTTCTTATGTGTGTGTATCGAGTCAGTCCGTCCTATGATGATTACAAAAAGCTCATAACCAATAACAAAGGGGGATTCATTCCACTCTACGATGAAACAAATGATCACTTCATATCCTTTTCATTCCATTTATTTCCATATCCAACCTTTCATATCCTTTCCTCCCATATTGAATACATTTCATAAGCCATTTATATACTTTCCTTGCATCACATCAATGTGTTGCATTCCTTTCTTCTTTGGAACCACCTAGGTCATTCATATTTGTAAATATTGCATATCATTTTCTATTTACAACTCAAAAATGACCACTTCATAGCCTTTACATTCCATTCATTTCCATATCCAGCCTTTCATATACTTTCCTCCCATATCAAATACTTTTCATAACCCATTTATATGCTTTCCTTACATCTAATAAATGTGTTGCATTCCTTTCTTCTTTACATCCACCTAGTTCATTCATATTTCTAAATCTTGCATATCATTATCTATCTACAGCTCAAACATACCTTCATCTATCATAACAAGATTGAAATCATACCATATGAAGATCAATATTAAGGAAATATCAAGGTTATGCAATCAAATATTGAGAGAAACAAACATATCAAGAGTCCATGTTCAATGTGAGTTTGTTTCATTTCATGCGTGCATTATCTTCTAGCTCTTAGACACAATTGAGGTTTTGTACAATTGGTTTTTACAGATCTCAAGTGTTAACATGTTCATACAAAAGTTTGAAATATGTCTCTTGCTTGAAAAGTGTTACAAAAGTGTTCTCAGTTGTTGTGACTAACAAAAGTATGAGTTACATTGTTGTGTTCTACTTGTATACTTCAAACAAACCACATGCCTTATGTATACTGTAGACATGCAAATTTTACATTATGCATTCGATCGAATTCAGTCAAATTAGATGTCACATTAGGACCATTCATCAATTAATCAAGTGCATTTTCATCCATTCATTTATCAAATAAACATTATCATTCAACCTTCATCTTGCATCATCCACTTAATTAAATAAATCAGGACTTTATTTAAATCAAATCCAAATCATACATTTTCCATCATTTTCTGATTTAAATAAATCAATTATCAAAGTCTTGAAAGTCATATCATCTAATCAGCATTAATCAGCATAATCATCATCTAATCCTAATCTAATGCTAATCCCATCCCACTTTCATTATCTAGATCTAGCCACTTGCACAATAAATCAATTTTATTGATTTATTAAAACATCATTTTTCTCTCAACATGACAAGTCAAACAGGGCATTTATTGCTCTCCTTTCTTGTCCCCCTCTCAAAATTTATTGCAAATTTGAATTCAAAAATTCCCTCTTGGGCACTCTTCCCAAATCTTGCACAACCATCAACTAATCACATGATGACAAGTGTCCTCAACTCATTGGCTTGTTTTTGATCCCACATTGGTCCCTCTTCAACACTTGGCATTTTGAAAATCTTTAAATAGGTGCTTCATCTTTGAGCAAATCCTTCACAATTTTATGCAAGGTTACTCTCTTCATTTGAGATTTGATCTTGTTCATTTCACTCCACCATCTCTATTTGCATTTTATCATTTTAGCTTTGATCAAGGATTGGGAAAGGGTCACTAGAACATGTGACACCAATCCAACTATGGAATAGGTAGCTTGCTTTTGTTTTCATCATGCTTTAGTCTTTTTATCATCATTTGTGGCATTTTGAAAGCATTTGTAATAGATTTCATAGGAGTTTACTTTGAAGAATTTGTAGGTACTAACCCTTGTTTGAAGTTAGTGTTTGCAGATTTTGAAAAGTATGCTCACATTTGGCGCTAGAAGGAGGGCAGCAACTTAAACATTTCATTTCTTGTTTTGTGTTACTTCACTTTGGCTACCATTGTGTGAAATAAGAAGGCTATTAACAATACTACCTTGTGTTTAGCTAAATCTTATGTGAGCAGTGTCTTTTTCAAAGTTCCTTCTGATTGATGCATGATAACTTATGCTATTGTTAAACTCAAGCACATTAGGATATTTCATATGGAAAAGAAAACTGTCCTCCACATATTCTCGTATCATATTATACAGAGGATTCTTGTTTGAGAATTCCTATTTTCAATATGTGTAGTATTTCTCATTTATGGAGTATTCGTAATAATAGGAAGAAAGACATGTTTGAAAAGTTATCCACCTGCCAACAAAATCAATGCATGAATACGTTATGATTTATATCTTAGACAGTAACAGATATAATCTCCAAACAAAATCTGTGTTTAAAAAGCTTGTGTATGTTTGTTGTTTTGCTGCCACAGTGATTAAATAAAAGGTGTCTTTCCAGATCTGCATCCTTGTCATAGTCATTCAAAATATCTACTTCGCTTAAAATGGTCAAGGAAATAATGGTGTTGGTTGCATCACGTAGAGGGTCACAGCATGTCCGACTATAAGCATTCATTTATGGTATCCTGGACGCATTGTATCTTATACCATTTACAATAGATGTGCTTTTATCTTGCAGGGGAGGATGCTTTTTAATTCATACTGCTTTGTTTTTCTGAAAAGGAATAAAACTGTATCCATATCATTTGATGCTCATTCGCCTTTCACTCAAATCTCATTCGATATCCATTGCCTTTCACACGCAACTGCTAGTCATTCATAAGAAAGACGTCTATTTGCTTTCCATACAGCAGAGAAATCACTTTAATGGAGTTGGTGGGACTGTGCATTAATTCAGCTTTCTACCAAAAAGTCCTCTTCCTTAACTATGGCATCATATTACCCAGTCTTTATATGGCTCAAAGTGGCACTTAGATATTCAGCCTCTATGATTGAAAGTCAGCTTGCTTCTCCAGGGTGCGAGAGTCTGTAACTACAAGCCGAGCTTTAGATACTCAAAAACATTCTTTTAAACATTTCTGTTTATGCATTGAATCGTTCCAATTATTCATGCTTAGTTGGAAAGTTATTGAGTTTTCTGAACTGAATCTGCACTTCATAAGTGATAGTCACTTCAATAAATAGTCATTATAGCTTGATGTTGGTTTTAAATTTGAAGTGGGCGCTGTCTTCAAAAGGCATTTCCGTAAAATCTGCACATTTATTTGAATCTACACATTTATTTGCTGCTGATAAAATCTGCACATTTATTTCCGTAAAATCTGCACATTTATTTGAATCTACACATTTATTTGCTGCTGATAAAATCTGCACATTTATTCTAGTGAAGTCTACGCATTTATTTGAATCTACACATTCATTTGCTGCTGGTAAAATCTGTGCATTTACTTTAGAAGGATCTGCGCATTTGTTTGAATTTACTGCTAGTAAAATGTCTTATCATATTATCATCTGCTGGGATTGTAGTGTCATAAATACAAATAAGTATTTGTCTTGCTGACTGGCTCATATGTGGTGGTCTGAAAAAAAAAAACAGTTGGCGAGGGTTATGTGTGTCCACATCTAACTCCATTGGTTGGAACCAAGTGTTAAAGCACATTACTGCTTGGAGGAGAGCAATTAATGCAAAGAATTTCCCAAGACCTCCGTATTTTGTTAGCAGATTTATTTTGGTGCATTGCTTTATTTTAAATGATTAAAGCAGTGGATTTTTTTTAGTTTTGCATGATTAAAGTTGTAAACTGCTAACATTTATCGACAGATTTGGTTTCAAATTTTTCTTGATTTTGACTTATTGCAAATAATTAGCTTTGTTTAAAAGTTTAATGAATTTCAAGCTAATTGGAGAAGATTTGGGGTATTACTTAAAATGTTGTAAAACTTTATCCATGTGCAAAATGAGGATTCTAATCAATGCTTTACTTTGTTAATTTTGAAACCATTATTATTATTTGAAGTTAATGATTAAAATTAAATCCTCACATAAATACTCACTTCTTTTTTTTTTTTAATAGGTACAAACGAAGGAAAAGCGAAGGAGGTACAAAGCTGAAAAATCAACAAAGGTACAAACGAACAACAAAGGTACAAGTGAAGGCGAAAAGGTGCAAAGCGGAAAAGAGAAGGCTATCAAATGAAAACCAAGGAGGGGAAATTCTTTTTTTGAAAACACAATGTGTTTTTAAACACTTTAGTGTTTGATCAACACTACTTCACGAAATTGTTTTCCTTTTTGTTTTAGAACACTAGTTTTCATTTGGGGGCTAAAACGAACAATTTTATTTTCATTGCAAAGGGCTTAAAACGAACCTTAGGACACACTTACTAGATTTCGTTTTGGGTTAAAAATTGAACAAGCAATCTTCATATTTCATTTGGTGCTTAAAACGAATTCACAATTGCTTTGAAGGGTATAAAACGAACAAGTGTTTGATTTGTGTGATTGTCTTTTGAGTACGCATCCTCTCCCCTTGCACTTTGTGCGATCTAGGGTGCAAGAGAAACACTCAAACACATTTTATTGCTTTGAAACATCAATTTGGGCTTAAAAAAAACTGAACATCTTGTGCGAAAGTGTGAGTAGGGGCATTTTCGCTGCATATTCTCTTTCTTTGTGCCATCAAAGATCGCATCGAAGCTACTACTGACAGTCTTTGTTCTCGCTTTGTTTATCTTTAGAGGGTCAGGCTTTGGGGAAAAAAGTACTCACCCAAGGGAACGACTCAACCGTAACACTCTAAAGCCAAGAGTATTTCCAGCCTGATATAAATGAGGGTTTTTGTTAAACGCCATAATCACGCAGTTGGCTCCGACAAGATGGATCCGAAAGGGGACTCTTGCCACGTTGGGTCAACTCCTACGAACGGAAAGTCCTTACTAGAACCCATGTGTTAGAATTTTCCAAAATCCTTAATCTGTTTGTTGGTGCAAGAACGTTTCCGAAGCCACCCCACACCCCTTACTTCGCCTTTCTAAGAGATGGAAAGCATGCCATGGGAGTTTCATGGGTGTTGATGCTTGGTCAGCCTGGACGACGCATCGAGCCGTGGAGGGGAGCCAGTGGGGTCAAGCATCTAACCATCCGCTAGGGATAAGCGTAGCTGGACTTGTCCAAGTGGGAATCCAACAAATATAGTCTTACACATCCATAGGGCTTGTAATTATTCTTTGTTTGAAAACACAGTGTGTATTCGAAAACATTTTGCAAACAAACATTCAACATGATTTTCAAAATTTCAAACCCTCTTGAAGACAAATATCATTGACTCAATCTATATGTTACTGCTTTCCTCATGATTCAAGCGTCTCAGAGGTTCCTAAGCATTGATTATACCTCAATTTGTCTTCTTGAGTAAACAATATGAAAACCCTTGCCTTAAGTTCATTGAATTTCCACATAAAATATCTTGTGGGGTTTAAAGAAATTAAGACATTGGACATATTAGTTTGAAACTTTAATCAAAGAGAGTGTTTTTGGTAAAATAAATCCATTAAGAAAAGCTAAGCAAAATGAACCTTCATGTGTGTTGAAGACTCCAAATCCCAAAAAGCACAAATCATTGATTGGAAATCCAAAATGTTCAAATCATTCCTTGGTTACAAAGGTCTTTAGGAAGCATATGCATGCTCTTCAATACCTAGGTCTAGGAAAAAAAAGTGGTCTTTTTTAGGTTCATCTAGGGATCAAAACAAATCAAACCTCTTTCATCCATCTTTCAAAACATCCAAACATCCATCTCACAAGTCATCTTTTGAAAAACCTTGAAATCATCCTTGAAATGCTAGGCTTTATGACAAAATAAAGCAATCATTCAAACTCATTGAGAT
>VDFB02229755.1:83725-98495 GCA_007258455.2 Sequoia sempervirens
ATCATGCATCCATCATGCATCCATCATGCATCCATCCTGCATCTACAAACTATCAACATACCACATATCATCCATATCATACATCATAGGAAACATCGATCGTTTCACATGCATTGCATATCATCATCATAATATAGATCGGTTAGTCTAAGTATATCATAAATCATCCATTTGCATAATCACAACATATCACATCATCAATCTCATCCATCTCATATCATATCATCATTTAAGTTGTTTAGAATAATATAGATTTGTTATTCTAAGCATCTTGAAATCATCTTTGCATTGTCATCCATAACCATCCATTTTGAACCTCTTTATCGCGAGATCGACCCTCAAATCGAATCTTTTCGCTCGATCTCTCGAGGGGGCAATGTACCAGTGTACTTCTTTCCGCTGGGGCATCGAAAAATCATGAAATTTTTAAATTTTGATAGCGGCAAGTTTATTCTTTGAACCAACGCAACAAGTACATTGCTTCAAAGAGGGGCAAAATGTAGACATGCAAATTTTACATTATGCATTCGATCGAATTCAGTCAAATTAGATGTCACATTAGGACCATTCATCAATTAATCAAGTGCATTTTCATCCATTCATTTATCAAATAAACATTATCATTCAACCTTCATCTTGCATCATCCACTTAATTAAATAAATCGGACTTTATTTAAATCAAATCCAAATCATACATTTTCCATCATTTTCTGATTTAAATAAATCAATTATCAAAGTCTTGAAAGTCATATCATCTAATCAGCATTAATCAGCATAATCATCATCTAATCCTAATCTAATGCTAATCCCATCCCACTTTCATTATCTAGATCTAGCCACTTGCACAATAAATCAATTTTATTGATTTATTAAAACATCATTTTTCTCTCAACATGACAAGTCAAACAGGGCATTTATTGCTCTCCTTTCTTGTCCCCCTCTCAAAATTTATTGCAAATTTGAATTCAAAAATTCCCCCTCTTGGGCACTCTTCCCAAATCTTGCACAACCATCAACTAATCACATGATGACAAGTGTCCTCAACTTATTGGCTTGTTTTTGATCCCACATTGGTCCCTCTTCAACACTTGGCATTTTGAAAATCTTTAAATAGGTGCTTCATCTTTGAGCAAATCCTTCACAATTTTATGCAAGGTTACTCTCTTCATTTGAGATTTGATCTTGTTCATTTCACTCCACCATCTCTATTTGCATTTTATCATTTTAGCTTTGATCAAGGATTGGGAAAGGGTCACTAGCACATGTGACACCAATCCAACTATGGAATAGGTAGCTTGCTTTTGTTTTCATCATGCTTTAGTCTTTTTATCATCATTTGTGGCATTTTGAAAGCATTTGTAATAGATTTCATAGGAGTTTACTTTGAAGGATTTGTAGGTACTAACCCTTGTTTGAAGTTAGTGTTTGCAGATTTTGAAAAGCATGCTCACATATACTTCAACATTTTTTCATACATGTCTATTTTGATGTTGTTTGTCATTGATGTCAAAGGTAAATGGAGTTGGTAATGCAAAAGGTGTTTCATGAAAACTACATGCAAAGTGAGTTGCTTCATTGTGTGGTCATGGATTGGTTTCAAAGAGATTATTCATTCATTTGGTGATCTACAACCAAAGTGGTTGTTGATATTCATGTCAAAATCCTTGTTGTTCATTCATTACTTCTTCACATGGTGTTGGTACAAAAGGTATTGATAGTTGTTGCAAAATTTTGATAGAATTTTTTCATGACAAATTCAGAGGTATTGAACAAGTACTCATTGCACATTCATCATTCACATTTTATTCCCAATGGATAATACATTTTGATGTTGTGACTCAAAGGTATTTAGTGGATAGTTTTTTGGCATAAAGACATGATTGGTGTTTGTTGATGAGATCTCCATGCTTCTACAAGGATCTAAACCAATGTCAAAAGCATAATATTTTGCATCAAAGGTATATGTTCAGAATCAAAGGTTACAGATCAATTACATGTTTTCAATCCCATTGAGTTTTTTTGAAGTTTTTTTGGGTTCTTTCATTTCTTTCAAGTTTATTGTTAAACCCTATATGAGGTTCATTATACAAAGTTTATAACAAGTTTACTTTTTGTTATATTTGGTTGGTGACTTACTGTAACCAGTGGAAAGGCACTCCCTTTAGTTATGTCTTGAGGGTTTTAAACTCATCAAAAACTGGCCCTACTCCTTGGATTAACTAGATTAGAAAGTCAATAACTTATGTAATACCTCCCTAATACTTACTCCAATAGTCTACTAGGGAACTTGTAAATGAAACCTTTGATAAAATTCAATTTTCTATAATTCTTTGATGGATGTTCAAGCCCCTTTTACTGTCATATGTCTTTGTCTTATGACTGCTCATCTCCATTTCATTTTCCCTAAGACTACCTATCATATAACAAACCTCTCTATATGCTTCATGACACTATCCTTCTCAAAACCATTGTTTTATGTTTGTGTTGCAGTATTCCCCTATCTCCTTCCTTCTATATACTCTATCATTTCACTCTTGAACATTGGCATACCTATCCATTCATACCATTGTATCATATCAGGCCTTTGCATTGCTTCCTATTTGGCTTTCAACACTACCTATGGTATGTTATCTTTGATAGTTGAATGATTATCCTTGATCATGGTGGTAATCCTTTTGGAATGACTGTCCCATGATTACATTTAATTTGCTTCTTTTTTGTCCTTGAGAATGGTGAATGTCATGTTGATTTTGAGAGCCAACCATTATGATTTTTTTCTCTTAATTATTCTTTGAACACCTCACCTAACACCTT
This sequence comes from Sequoia sempervirens, assembly GCA_007258455.2. Taxonomy (NCBI): domain Eukaryota; kingdom Viridiplantae; phylum Streptophyta; class Pinopsida; order Cupressales; family Cupressaceae; genus Sequoia; species Sequoia sempervirens. Next base: position 86,540 of record VDFB02229755.1, read on the forward strand.
CTCAAACTCTACCCTAGCTTCCTTTGTAGGGACTGACAACATCATTATTTGACTGCTACTGCTGTTATTCTAGAAAAACTACCTTTTCAATAGTCATAAAACAACACTATCATAGGTCTAACTTTCCATTTTCATACTTTGATATTGCATTAATTTAATCTTTTCATCTCATTGACTATACACCTTTGATGATGAAGAGTGCTTCTCATGAATGTCCTTAAGGTTGTTACTCCATCAAGCATTTCTTTTTGTTATGTTCACCTTCAGGATAATATTATCCTTGACTTTATTGTCTAATAAACTTTTATGCTTTTGACTACCATAATGAATTTCATTGATAGGACTACCCTAGGAAGCAAGGCATGTCCTCTTTTCATCATTGTCATCATAAGGGACTGTCATAGATTATCAAAGGTTTCCTCTAATAACTTTTTTCTTTTTCTCCTCATGATTTTTGCAAGGTGTGACCCTTGGTCTTCCTTGCAGCACTAACGCTTGGGTTTGTGACACGGTCTAACTGCCTCCTATGGTTCTTAACTGAAGCTTGTATTGGGCATTGACAGGTCGATCTTTTGGTGCAACAAGTCCAACAATTGGTATCAGAGCTAGTCACAGGTTCAAACCTCACACTTGTGCTGGGGGGGATTGTTGCAAGGTGTGACCCTTGGTCTTCCTTGCAGCACTAATTATTGGGTTTATGGCATAGTCTAACCACCTCCTGTGGTTCTTAACCGAAGCTTGTATCAAGCATTGACAAGTCAATCTTTTGGTGCAATGGCAAGTCCAACAATGATGACTATTCATTACATACCACTGTCACAGGTCTTCTCTACCTTCTACTTCACCACAGCTTGTGGTTGCTTCATGAATTTATCACTATCCACGATTGATTTATGCCCCTTCTCATATACTAAATTTTCGTTATAACCATCTCTCTATAACCTATTGAAGAAATCACTAGTTTTCAGTTTGTGTATCTTCATATGCTTGTCTAAATATCTCAAACTCGGTAATATAGGCTTCTCCTTATTCACTTTTAACCTTCAAAGCTTCAGCAACTACCCATTATCATGATGAATACTCTATGCTTGAGTGTAATTAAACTTACTTTTAAGGGGTGCCTGATTGAGTTCATGTGATTGGATTTTTAGACTGTCATTAATAGGTTTACTATGTTCAATATTTTACTATTATGCTTTGATAGATTTTTTTCAAGCATGCGTAGATTGTTCAAAATCACCTTTCTTAGGCTTTTAGCCATAGTAGCAAGAAACTCAACTGTTTGATTAAATTATTTGGTAGACATGTATGAAAAATGTGGTAGCATAGACAAGGCAGTGAACTGTTTCATAAAATACCTCAAAGAAATGTGGTCTCATGGTGATGGAATGCCATGACAATCCATATAGTAGCAAGGCAGCAAAATGGATTGTCATGGCATTCCATCACCATGTGACCACATTTATTTCATGAATTTTATCAAAGAGTTCACTACCTTTTCTATGCTATTGCTTACTATTATGCTTTGATAGATTTTTTGCAAAGCATGTGTAGCTTGTTCAAAAGAACCTGTTTTAGGCTTTTAACCATAGTAGATAGGCATTGAACTGTTTGATAGAATTCTTTGGTAGACATGTATGAAAAATGTGGTAGCATAGTGAAGTGTTTGATATGGATTCCTCAAAGAAATGAGGTCTTGTGGTGATGGAATGCCATGACAATCCATATTCCAGCTGCTGCAATATGGATTGTCATGGCATTCCATCACCACAAGACCACATTTCTTTGAAGCATTTTATCAAATACTTCACTATTCTACCACATTTATCATACATTTCTACCAAAGCATTAATATGGATTTTCATGGCATTCCATTATCACGAGACCACATTTCTTTGAGGCATTTTATCAAACGGTTCACTATGCTACCACATTTGGGCGGGTGCATGAAGATGGGTAGCCAATTTGTGGACAATTTTTTTAAAAAGTTATGAAAAATCATACCATAAGCACATTATAATGTGCTTGTGTTATGGCTTGGTGTGTCGAGCTTGAGGCTCGGTCACAACAACCCCATAACGTGAGTGTGTTATGACCTATTAAAACCAAAAATATAGTAAAACAAATTCATTCTTGCATACTGTGTTTTTTCTTTTTCCTGTAGCCAAAACCCCCATTTTTTGTGCTCATGTTCTAGGAGGAGGTATTGTACAAAAATATTCATCAACGTTTGTTGTTTCATTGTGAGGATGTCACCACGTCGACGAGGAGGTGTGAGAGGTAAGGATTGTTTGCTTTTTTTTTTAATTTGTTAGTTTTAGGTTGTATTTGATATTTATTTTTTTGAATTTGTAGGGGATACAAATCAACCTACAAATCCTCAAAATCCTCAACAAGCAGAGCAAAAAAATCCTCAACAAAAAAATCAACCACAACAACAACCTCTTCCACCAATCCCTCAACACCCTCTTGGCACTCGACAAAATTTAATGAGTGAAATTGAGAACAACAAGAAATAACTTGAGGATTTAATCAATAGGTTGAGTGATCCAAATGGTTCAACCTCAAAAATAATGACCCTGGCAACTTCATTGAAAGATATGTTAAAAAATGTAGATTCAATTAGCAAACAAATAACTAGATGGGAAGATAGGAGGCAGTCTAGGGCTTATTACACAGATAAGTTATCATATAAAGATGTAAAGGATTTAAAAACTACAAAAGGTGATTTGTGCTCCTTATTCACTGAACCACACACACATCAAAATATTACCCTCAATGCGAAGAGGTTTCCTATTCATTGGTGCCACCACCAACAGATTAGGAACTTTTTTAATGATAGGTGGTACATGGTTTTTGATTACCCACCGTGCAACAATTGTGAAGTCACGTTGTATTTCCTTAGGAAACTATACTATGAGTTCATATTGAACAAAATCCAAAATCATTTTGATATGAAAGACTTCCATGGGAGAGGTTGGGGGTCGGCTCATGATAGACCCGATGCACAACCAGATCCTACGTGTCAAGTGAGATGACCTCTTGCTAGGTCGTCTCATGAGCATGTTGTTATCCCTTATATCACGAAGGAGGGTGTTGACATAGAGACATTGTAGGTGATCAACATTTTGACCCAGAGTGTCATCGAGCATGCCAGCCCTATTTTGCAGTGCCATCCAGGGGAGTCTTCGAGTGTGTGTCAATCTTGTGGGGCAACTTGTTCATATGACCCCACTGACACTCATGAGGCTACTATGCAGGATCCGTCTACAGCTATGGAGATGAAGAGGGTAGCTGATATTTTACATGAGGCATATGGAATTGATACTTAGGTAAAAGTTATCACATTCATTGAATTTAATTTATTATATTTCAATTTTGAAATGCAAGATTAACTAATTTAGTTTTATGATTTTAATAAAATTGCAGGGTCACAATGTTGAGACTGGATACACCGGCCCTCCACCTACTTTTTTCTGTAGTACAACTATCAGTGGGGTATGTAACTAGTAAACAATTATAAATTTATTACATGTTAATAGCATTGTTTTACAAATGGTATTTTAATATGTGATTTTGGATGTTGAACAGGCTAATATTGGAGGTTTTGAGGGAACGCCTCCTAGTGCTAGTGGATTTACTCAAACCTACACGCAGGTAATAGAATAAAGAGTTTAACTAATGAATCGTATTTAATAGATGTGTTTTTTATATTCATATCATTTATTATGCTGCATTGCACATTATTCAAACTCAAATCATTACTTCACATTCCATAACGAATAACTAGATGTTGATAGATGGCAAAATTTCAACTAAAATATAGTTGTTTAGAAAGTCAACATAAGCAATGATGCAATTACTTCACATAGCATAAGTAATAAGTCTAGGAGAAGCTTCCAATTGCATTTGCTTGTCATGGCATTCCATGAGACCACTTTTTACTACTCAACATCTTTTCAAATAGTTCACTGCATTGTCTATGCTATGGATGCTTGGAAGGAATATATGAAAAAATAATAGTAAGCAATAGCATAGACAAGAAAATGAGTTTTTTGAAAAAATGCCTCAAAGAAATGCGGTCTCATGGTGATGTCCATCACCATGAGACCCAATTTCTTTGAGGCACTTTTTCAAACAACTCACCGCTTTTTCTATGCTACCACATTTTCCATACATGTCTACCAGAGCATTTTATCAAACATTTCATTTCTTCACTGCTATGGCTAAAAGCTTAAAAAAGGTGATTTCCAACAAACTATGGATGCTTGGAAAAAATCTATCATAGCATAATAGTAAGCAATAGCATAGACATGACAGTTAGTAGTTTGAAAAAATGCCTCAAATAAATGTGGTCTCACGATGATGGAATGCCATTCCATCACCATGAGACCACATTTCTCCTAGGCATTTCTTCAAACGACTCACCACTTTTTCTATGATACCACATTTTCCATACATGTGTACCAAAGCATTTTATCAAACTACTCACTTCCTTGTTGCTATGGCTAAAATCCTAAAATAGGTGCTTTCCAACAAACTATGGATGCTTGGAAAATTTTCTATTAAAGCATAATAGTAAGCAATAATACCATAGAGAAGGCAATGAACTATCTGAAAAAATGTATGAAAGAAATGCAGTCTTATGGTGATGGAATTCCATGACGTACATTTGTTTGTACAATGGCATTCCATCACCACGAGACCCCATTTCTTTGAGGCATTTTTTCAAACAGTTCACTTCCTTCTCTATGCCACCACAGTTATTGTACATATCTATGAAAGCAATTTATCAAATGGTTCACCAACTTGCTGCTATGAAAAAAAGCCTAAAAACATGTGCTTTCAAACAAGATATGGATAGGGAAAATAGTAAGTATGATAGTAAGAAATATATAGTCTAATAAGTACTCAAAATTTTGTTCATTATCTCATATATTATAAGTCATTACGTGGATCGCTATTGTAGTTTTTGTGATTGAATAATTTGTTGTTTTATTTTTAGATGTTGCAAGCGGGAACACCTCCAAATGTGATGAGGAAAATGGAGATTGGTGTTTCATTTGCTATAGAATCCTCGACGGATCTAACAGGGGAGGTATGAGGAAAATTACTAAATTTCAATTTACATTCGTTGTTATAGATGTTAGTGAAAAAGCAAACCATTATTGATTTGTAGTTTAATTTCTATTTGGATGGTTTATACAGGGCTTGAACACACCTCAGCATGGGTGTGTGAATATTTCCCTCGTGGAGAGTGATCATGAGATGGCGGTAAGTGATTATTTTGTTAAAAATATCATTTTTTATAATGTAATTTCTATATATTAATGTCTTTACTTCTTATTGTAACAGTTAAAACTTCACCAAGAACTAAACACTAGGAGTAGCAGGAGCACTCCTCGAGTGCAACATAACTGCGTGACAGACCTATCGCCATCCGATCGACAAGCAAAGGGAAAGAATTTATTTCTAGAGTATGGAGAGCCCTTTGTTGTATGCCTACATGGCAGTTTTGTACATATTTTACAGTATTGGATATATTTTACATTGTGTGCCAATATGGCATTCTCATAAGCCTATATGGCTATTTTGTACCTATATTTTATACTTATATCGACATATATTGATGTATACGTACATGGCTATTTGGTTAATACAAATATTTTTTATCAATGGTGTCCATATTTGACTTATAAATTCATGGTTCAATAGATATGAGTTATGTGTATTCAAGTGTATCCTTTACAACTTACATGTATACTTTGTGACTTACATGTGTTCCAATGTATACTTTGTGACTTACATGTTTTCATGCGTATACCTTGTATTCGTTCTTATAATTTGTATTAATTTGTGTATATTATGTATTCGTGTGTATAATTCAAGGCTTATGTGTTTTTGAGTACTTGTGCTTCCCTTATTCACATGTACATGCTTGACTTATTCACGTGTATACTTATTAATTGGTTAGCCCTAGCATTGATCATTGTTGTCCTTCATGGTTTGTCTTGAATATTAATTGATTGATGCTAAACAACTTTATGTAAAAGAAAAAATATATTTTCAATTGGTATTCCATGAAATAATTCATAAAAAGATTCCAATATATTTAATCCTTTGATTGGAACAACTCGATTAAGCAAAGGATACATAATATTCACAACACTTGCAAAACATAATATTCATAGTAGATGAAGCAATTAACTTCTTGACACATTATCATACAAACATTTATCTTGATTAGTCTTTAAACATTTTCACAGCATAATCTTGATAGTGCAAAATGAATTGTTATGTTCTTGATCTGTCACCATATAAACACGTCGAAAGATTTATATGTCAACTTTTTATAATATTATTTCTTGTATAGGAAACAGACTCAGGAGAAAGTAAATTATACTTTATAATACAAATAAGAAATGGACTCAATGTTGTCCTAGACCCCCAAATAGGTCTATTTAACAAAGCAACACCCTCTCAATCACTATTCCAATTGCAAAACACCATTAGGCAGCATTTACCAGTCTGCAAATCTACAAAATCCACAAATTTTAGGGCGTGATTGGCCCTCTAACCCCACTATCCTCTAAACCCTCACTTTTCTCAAATTTCACTAGGGTTTATTGAAAACCCCATATCCAAACCTCATACAACCTCAAAACCTCTTCCAACACTCTTCATTCTACCTATACAAACTTAATTGACCACCAAATTATGCTGCCCCCTGCCTTTACCCACTTTTACTCCCTCAAACCTCTCTTTTTCATTCAAAACCCCTCTTTTCCCAACTAGGGCATCATGCCATAACATACTTTTGACCTCCCTTGTCCTTTTAGACCTTTTGAACACATCAAACTCCACAATCTCACCCTATTTCCAACCTATTCTAACTTATTCTCAAGCAATTTCTTCTTTTCACCTCATCTAACCTTGCTTTTAAGGCCTAAATTCTGATTTTTCAAGAGGGGTAGTGTTAGTAATCTCTTCCAATGCCTTTACCAATGCTATTTTCTTACTTGACTCCCTATCGTACTTACATAATTGACTCAAATGACTCCACACTAACTCAAAACTAAAAGAAAGATTACAAAATGGCCTATCATGGCCTTATTTGACATTATCATGACTAAAACCATTGAATTAGACCTTCTTCATTGAATGGAGAAACATGGTGCTCTACACTAATGATCACATGATTTTTGTGTGGAAAACTCAGACTTCTCAACCGTCGTGTGTATGTTTCTCTTTTCGATTGTTTTGCATGCCATGATAAGGAATCAAGCTAGTTGAATGTAGCTCGAAGCAATTTTGTGTGTTTGGGTGTGAAAGAGGACCATTCGTAGTGTAAACCTGACTATCAGGACGTATTGGAGCAATTTTTTTGGCCACATGAATTGTAAAACGAAAGTTGCACCACTTTGCAACTTTACACTGCTTGCATTTGACACTTTTTCCATCAAGTGAAAATTAGACACTACAAGAAAATGACTCTGAGATAACAAAAATCGAGAGAGGTTATTGTAGAGGGTCCCAACAGGATCCCATAGGCTCAGACAAAGAGTTCATAAGCATCACGGTTTTCGAGTAATATCTCGTCAAAGTTTGCTTATGTTTTGTACTTTGGACCCTTAAGGGATTAAGTCAGTTGAACGTAGCTTAGATAAATTTCGCGTGTTTGGGTGTGAAAGAAGACCATTCATAACATAAAAAAATCCATCTAGATTCGTTCAAATAATCTATTTGGTCACATGAGTTGTAAAATAAAATTTGCACCACTTTGCAACTTTCAACTACTTGCATTTGACAACTTTTTCCCCAAGTGAAAATTCGCCACCACTGGAAGATGCCTCCAAGATAGAAAAAACAAAGAGAGGTTATTATAGAGGGGCCCAATGCAATCCTATAGGATTAGATGAGAAGTTTCTAAGCATCATGGTATTTGAGTAACAACATGCTGAAGTTTGCAGCCATTTTGTATTTTGGACTCTTCAGGGATTGATCTGGTTGAACGTAGCTCTAAGCGATTCTACATGTTTGGGTTGAAAAGAGGACCATGCCTAGTGTAATCATAGCTATTCAAACATGTTGGAACAGTCCATTTAGTCACACGAGTTGCAGAATGAAAGTTGCACCACTTTGCACTGCTTATATTTGACACTTTTTCCATCAAGTGAAAATCCGCCACCACGGGAAAACCACTCTAAGATAAAAAAAACTGAGAGAGGTTATTGTAGAGGGGCCCAACATGATCTCATAGGATCACTTGAGAAGTTTCTATGGGTCACGGTATTCGAGTAACAACATGTTGAAGTTTACAACCATTTTTCACTTTAGACTCTTAAGGGATCGATTCGGTTGAACGTAGCTCAGAGTGATTCTGCATGTTTGAGTGCAAAAGAGGACCATTCCTAGCACAAAAATACCTATTCAAAATTATTGGAACATCCATTTTGGTCACACGAGTTGCAGAATGAAAGTTGCACCACTTTGCAACTTTCAACTACTTGCATTTGACAACTTTTTTCCCAAGTAAAAATTCACCACCACGGGAAAATGCCTCCAAGATAGTGAAAAATTAGAGAGGTTATTATTGAGGGCCTGAACATGATCCCATAGAATCAGATGAGAAGTTTCTAAGAATCACGATATCCGAGTAACAACATGCTGAAGTTTGCACCATTTTGCACTTTGGACTCTAAAGGGATTGATCCGGTTGAACATAGCTCAGAGCAATTCCGCGTGTTTGGGTATGAAAAATGACCATGCCTAGCATAAACATACCTATTAGGATGTGTTGGAATAGTCTGTGTGGCCACACGAGTTGCAGAACAAAAGTTGCACTACTTTGCAACTTTGCACTACTTGCATTTGACACTTTTTCCATCAAGTGAAAATCCACCACCACGAGAAAACCACTTTGAGATAGAAAAAATAAAGAAAGGTTTTTGTAGAGGGGCCAAACATGATCCCATAGGATTAGAGGAGAAGCTTCTAAGCATCACGGTATCTGAGTAACAATATGTTAAAGTTTGTAGCCATTTTGCACTTTAGACTCTTAAGTGATCAATCAGATTGAACGTAGCTCAAAGCGATTCTGATTGTTTGGGTAAGAAAGAGGATCATTCCTAGTGTAAAAATACCTATTCAAATGTTTTGGAACAGTCTGTGTCGTCACACGAGTTGTAGAACAAAAGTTGCACCACTTTGCAACTTTGCACTACTTGCATTTGACACTTTTTCTATCAAGTGAAAATCCACCACCACAGGAAAACCACTTCAAAATAGCGAAAACCAAGAGAGGTTATTGTAGAGGGACCTAACGCAATCTCATAAGATTAGACAAGAATTTTCTAAGAATTGTTGTATATGAGTAACAACATGCTGAAGTTTGTACCATTTTGCACTTTGGACTCTTAAAGGATCGATCTGGTTGAATGTAACTCGAAGCGATTCCATGTGTTTGGGTACGAAAGAGGACCATTCCTTTTGTAAACATACCTATTTGGACGTGTTGGAATAGTCTATGTGGTCACACAAGTTGCAGAACAAAATTTGCACCACTTTGCAACTTTGCACTGCTTGCATTTGACACTTTTTCCATCAAGTGAAAATCTGCCACCATGGGAAAACCACTCCGAGATAGTGAAAAATGAGAGAGGTTTTTGTAGAGGGACCCAATGCATTTCCATAGGATCAGATGAGAATTTTCTAAGTGTCACAGTCCGAGTAACAACATGCTAAAGTTTGTAGCCATTTTGCACTTTGGACTCTTAAGGGATCAATCCGGTTGAACGTAGCTCAAAGCGATTCTGCATGTTTGGGTGCGAAAAAGGACCATGCCTAGTGTAAGCATACCTATTTGGATGCATTGGAATAGTCCATTTGGTCACACAAATTGTAGAACGAAAGTTGCACCACTTTGTAACTTTGCACTGCTTGCATTTGATACTTTTTCTATCAAGTAAAAATTTTCCACCACAGGAAACCACTTCAAGATAACAAAAAATGAGATAGGCTATTGTAGAGGGTCCCAACATGACCCCATAGGATTAGATGAGAAGTTTCTAAGCATCATGGTATCTGAGTAACAACATGTTGAAGTTTGCATCCATTTTGCACTTTGGACTCTTAAGGGATCGATCCGATTGAACATAGCTCAAAGCGATTTCATGTGTTTGGGTGTGAAAGAGAACCATGCCTAGCATAAACATGCCTATTCAGATGCGTTGGAATAGTCTGTGTGGTCACACGAGTTGCAGAACGAAAGTTGCACCACTTTGCACTACTTGCATTTGACACTTTTTCCATCAAGTGAAAATCCGCCACCACGGGAAAACCACTTCAAGATAGTGAAAACCGAGAGGTTTTTGTAGAGGGTCCCAATGCAATCCCATAGGATCAGATGAGAATTTTCTAAGTGTCATGGTATCCGAGTTGCTTCCCTTGTAGATTTTGATGGAAAAGGGCATGAAAAATGAGGTTTCACCCTAGGGTTTGATAAAATATTGCATGTAGAGGTTGGGTGATTGTATTTTGAGTTTGTGTAGGTGATTTTAAGAAGGTCTGAGGTGGTGCCATGTTTTGGTAAGGTGTGGAACTATTCCTTTCAATAAACCCTCCTCATACTAGCATAAAATAAGGGTTTTGTGGTTTGCATGGTGGAGTGAGTTTCTCCTTAGACAAATTGTGGATTTGAGGGTTTGGATACATGAGAATTGCTGCCCCAACAAGTTCAAGGGGTTGTTAAATGTTTAAAGGTATGTTACTTTGTAAATTAGGCCTAGTTAGCCTAATTAAGATAGTGAAGGTAATTTTTGATGCACATGTTCCAATATAGTCATTATTGATTTTGAAGTATGTGTTGTAACTCAATAATGGGTGTTTACATTAGTCATTTTTTTGTGAAGTCATTTGAGAATTTATGATAAAATTGTTCTTATTTCCTCAAATCTGAGTTAAAAGACTTCAAAATACTTTCAAAAGTTACCTAACTCCTTATTCTGAAGAAAACTAATCAACAATCAAAGTATAAGGTGTTGTACAATCCACACAAGCTTGAAACAAAAAAGGAAAAGTGCTGCAAATACAGAAAACATCATCCTTTACTAATTTTGCAAGTGTGCAAGTTTTGTATTTTTACACCAAATCACAAATTTTGTGCAATATCACTTCCATAATCACCTAATGACCTGTTTGAGACTTTGAATACATTACATATGACCTTCACATGACCTTTTTCACATTGTTTACATTTGAAAATTCAAATTTTGCAAATTTTCCTATTGAAGGCATTTAGAGAACAAGGTGCTCCTGCACCAAGCATGAACTCCAAAATTTCAATATTTGAGTAAATATCATTACAAGTAAATCCCATTACAATGGCTTAGGTACTCTATTCTCACAAATATTTTACAATGTCACTCATACATTTGAGATTCTCTTTAAATGTCTACATCATAGGTGCTCATGAGCACGTTAACTTCAATTGAGTAACTTGAGATTCCCTCGCTAAGCTTCACATGCTCTTTTATAATGGCTTCAAATCAAAATTGATAATTGTCAAGATCATCAAAATAAGGATGTTGCATTGCTTTTTTGACTGAGATTCTCTTTGATAGCTCATAAATCAGCATTTTCTGCAACACGAGACTAATCAATTTTTAGTAGTTTACTTACAAATACGCAAAGTAAAAGAAGAAAAAGAAAGAGTGTCCAAAATGGAAATGAAATGAAAATAGATGGAAGGCACTTAAAAATAGGCATGCCAGTCTCTCAACTTAGTCACTCCTGGTCATACATCTTCAATGGGAGTTCCAAGATACCTATTACACACAACACCTCTCATGAATAGAATAACTTGAAATTCAAGATGCTCTTATAATGTCTACATCATAGGTGCTAATGATAAGGTTAAATTCAAATGAATAACTTGAAATTCCCTCAACAAGCTTCA
>VDFB02229756.1:0-13881 GCA_007258455.2 Sequoia sempervirens
CATCCACATTCATCCGTCAGATAAATCAAGTCTATTCAAGGATCATCCATTTAAATTGAATAAATTAACTTTATTTAATTTAAGCCTATCAATTCCTCATTTGATTAAATAAATCAATTTTAATCACATCCTAACATTCCATCTTTTATAAAATCATCTCCTAAGTTCATCTCCTTCAAATTAAATAACTTTTATCTTACATCATCCTTTTAATTAAATAAACCAAACTTTATTTAATTAAACCCCAAATTCATATTCCTCTCTTTTGATTTAAATAAATCAAAGTATCTAAGTAAAAAAAGGTCAAATCACCTAATCATCATCTTAAGTTAATCAAACTATGATTAATATAATCTAATCACCCATCACATCCTCTAGCTTTTCCCACTTGCACAAATAAAGCATTTTTAATTCATTTATAAAATCCTCATTTTCCCTCAACAAAGCATCTTTTGAGAATATTCCTCAAGTTTGAATTTGAAAACAAGTTGACTTGTCCCTTCCAACATGGCAATAACTCCCCTCTTACATGTCCCCCACTTGGCATTTAAGTCTCTTTTTCTCCCTCCAACAAGCCAAATTTTAATTTGAAAAGGCCAACCAATCTCATTTATTGGCACATTGACCAAAACTTGCACATCCTCCATCCACTCACAAGGTGACAAGTGGCTCCTTCTTATTGGCCAAATCTTTATCCCACATTGCTCTCTTTTGGGCACTCTTTCAACTTGAGGTTCTATAAGTAGAAGGCTCATTCTTCATCTTAGCATCCACAATCTTATGCAAAGTTACTCTCTTCAATTGAGAACTATTTTTTCCTATTTCACTCCATCTTCAAAGCATTTTATCATTAAGCTTGTCAAGGATTGGGAAAGGGTCACTTTGCACAAGTGACACCAATCGACTATGGAATAGGTACATGTTATGTTTTTATATGTCTTTTGATCATCCTTGTTATTTGTTGCATTTTGGAGCATTGACATGTTATTTCATAGGAGTATTCATAGATTTGCATATGTATGAACTAACCCCACTAATTATGAGTGTTGGAGATTGATCATTTGCCGATTTAGGAGTGCTTCAGTACCAAATACCAATGAAAATTCACCTTTAGAAATCACCTGATAGGAGCTTGAAGAGAACTGCAAGAAATAATGGATTAGGAGATGTTAGGAGCATATGCATTATGAGAGAAATTTGGAATGTGTGAAACAAGCATGAATTTTAGAACGAGTGAAAATGAGCCATGGAGCATGGAAAATAGAGCATTTTTTATGAAACGAAGTTTGGAGAGAAAATGGAATGAATTTTTTAGTGTTAAGTGGAAAACTACCATTTGTGTAAGGGTGCTAAAAATCAATGCTTCTACATCTAGTGGAAGTTCATTTGCATGTAATAGCGCTGAAAAAAATGCTTCTACATGCCTTGAAAGTCTTTGAAAGATTTGATGTTGGGGCGCTAAAAATTAGCACTCTGACATCAAGGTGGGAAGGTTCGTTTATGTTTGAGCACTAATTTTCCTCGCTCAAACATGCCATATCATAATATTGAATTGAGTGTTTAAGAGTGGCTATTTTCAATGCCAAGACATAAACAAGGAAGATCATTTTGTGTAGGAGCGGTGATTTTCACCGTTCCTACATCTTGTACTTGATGAGGGAAAGACTTGTATGTGTGGGAGTGGTGAACATGAAAAACCTCTACAACATCAAAGGTTAAATGAAAAGTGGGGAAAATTGAAGACGTAGCATAAAAAATGATGCAATTCCTTCACAAAGGAAATCCAAAAAAGGAACTAGGGCATGCAAAAAAAACCCTAAGGATGAAAACTAAGGCGAATCAACATTTAAAAGAAAACATGAATAATAAAAATCCCTAAGACATAGAAAAAGATTAATGCATTCTCAACAACATCAAGAATAAAGGAAACAACTTAGTCATTCAAAATAAAGAAAGAAGAACAATCGTACCTACAAGAACAAGAACGATAGAGACACAAAAAATGCATGAAAATAGGAGCAAATCTAAACTTCTACACAACCCTTGAATTCGAAGGTGTTTGTTCGATGCAGAGGAGTTGAATTTGAAACTAGACGTGAAGAGATGAGAAAGAAAAGAACTTTAAAAGAGTATAAATTGACCTAAAACCGTGTCATTAATGAAGTACGAGTTCGTTAAACTCGTGTGTGTGAAAAAGGGGGAAAAATGTAGGAGCGGTGAAAATCACCGCTCCAACATTTTAAAAAATGTTGAAAATGCATGAGCGCTAAAAATCACCGCTCGAGCATGTGAAAGACTTGGCAGAAGACCATATGTCAAAGTGCTAAAAATTAGCGCTCGGACCTATCACATGAAGTGAAAGTAAAGTGTAGGAGCGCTGAAAATCAACGCTCCAAAACTTGGAGCAATTCATAGCTTAACTCATGTAGAAGCGCTGAAAAATAACACTTTGACATGATGTTAAAATTTTCTAACTCCCAAAGGGTAAAAACTAACAAAACATGCATTTTGAAGACTTTCGAGAAACAGACAAGAACGAACGCTTGAAAGGACAATTCAAGGTTTAGGACTACACATTGAGGCCAATTGAAAATTACCTCATTTTGCATGCTTGAAGTACACAGACCTATGGAACAAACAAGTTTCGTAGGGGGTTATCCCAGGAATCGAGCGTAGCTGGATTTGAGGATAACACATCTGGAATAATAAGAGGGGGGATGAATTAGTATTCACTACAATTCATTAACTTCATGAATTTAAACATTCATTCAAAGCATCACATTAAACTTGCAGTAATATAAAGGAACATATAAACCATGCACATCACATCAAGGAACAAAAGAACATCGAGTTTACGTGGAAAACCCTTGAAAGGGAAAACCCATGATGAGGATTGATGCAGGAGCATCCCTAGTAAAGAAATACTATATCAACCAAAAACATTTCTTTTCTTACATTTCATTTCCCATTTCACTGCATTATCATTTCTCAGCTCATGGAGCAAGATATAGCATCTACATGAAGTCATCTACAACATATCCATATTTTAGATCATTTGCATTTGTGTACCAAAATTTATCACTCTCAGGATTTCATGAAGCTTTGACAAAGTTAAGGTGGTTAGACATACGAGTTTTTATATTTTTTAAAAGTTGTAATAAAAAATTCATAATTAATTATTTAATTGGAAAAAAATTACAAAAAAATAGGCATCACATCGGGACATGAGTCCTCTACTTATATCTAAAATCTTATAATTTTTTTTAGTCATTTTATTGTGGTTAGGGTGGTGGGATAAAGAAACTTCTACTTATTTTTCCCTAAAATTTGTTAAGTACTCTTTTGCATTTAAATTTCAAATTTTCACCAAATGAATTTTTTTATAAAATACGGCACAGCAGTTTAGAAACTACATTCAATTTTCTACAGATTCTATTCTTACATATTTTTGAAATAATATAGATAACTTATTCAAATTTTTACGTCAAGTTGCCTAACTCAATTTTTTTTGAATTTTTCACCACTTAAGGGCCTATTTTTTCCATGATGATCCTGCACATACCCATCAATGGATTGAGAACAAATATTCAAGTAGAATTGAGCCTAGTAAAGATGACCTCAGTTGAATAAGCATATCAGTTTGCATTAAAAGTGGAAGAGAAGATGAACAAGAAGTTTGAACAATGGTAGAAAAGTGCAAGAGGTAGATTCTAGAGGAGCAGATCAAAATCTGGAGAAAGAAGACCTTATGTAGTGTAGAATAAAGATGGAAAACCCTATTGGAGTGAAGGAAAGGATCACAATTAATACTCTAGAGGAAGAGAAGATAGAAATTTCTACCGTAGTGACAGAGAAGGCCATAATTCTTACCATAATGATAGATTCTAGAGAGATAAAGGAAGATCTGTGAGAAGACCATTCTGAGGAACCTGTTTCAAGTGTGGAGGTGAAGGACATAGATCATTTGAATGCCATCAAGGAAGTACCCAAAAGAAACTTGAGCATATTAGGAGAGTAGCTTATGTGGATGAGGAACTTGTTGAATACCCTAATTCCATTGGGAAACTTGAGAAAGGTGAATCATTGGTGATGAGGAGAGCTTTGATGCATGAATAAGTGACTAAGGAACCACTACAAAGGAAGAGTTTGTTAGGAATTTGATGTAATTCTAGAGTAAAGGTATGTAAAGTTATCATTGATAGTGGTAGCACTAATAATCTAGTTTCAGAAGAGATGGTAACCAAGTTGAATTTAAAGAGATTGAAACATCCAAACCCCTATAGGATAGCATGGATTCAAGATGAACATAAGATATTGGAGAATGAGAAATTTTTAGTGAAATTTCATATAGGATCATATAAGGATGAAGTGTTGTGTGATATTATTCCTATGGATGGATGCCATTTACTATTAGGAAGACCATGTCAATATGATAAGAAAGAAATTCATGATGGAAGAAGGAATACTTACACAATGACTTCAAATGGAAAAAAAATCAAGTTGCTGTACCTTTAGAGGAAGAGGAGAAGACTAGAGTTTCTGGCACTGCTAGACTATGTTTGGTAGATGGAAGGAAATTTTTGGATTGATTGAGGCATGAGAATATGTGTTTTGCTTTGATTCCAAGGAAAATCAATGGTCTGAAGGTAGAGACCCCTACTGCAAAGGATGAAGAAGTAGTAGAACTACTAACAGAGTATGAAGACATCATGTCAAAAAATGTACCAAATGGACTTCCACCAGTCTGAAGTATTTTTTACCATATAGATTTAATACCGGGAGAAAGTTTTCCAAAAAAGGAAGCACATACAATGACACCGAAAAAGAATGTAGAGTTGAATCGATAGATACAAGAGTTTTTAAAGAAAGGATTGATCAAAGAAAGTGTGACCCCATGCATGATACTTTTTGTACTTGTACCAAAGAAAGATGGAGAGTGGAGAATGTGTATAGATTCTAGAGCAATCAATAGGATCAATGCCAAGTATATATTTGCATTGCCAAGGATGAATGACATTACATGTAATGCCCCATCTTGTAACCTAAAGAATGTTGCATTGACTACGATAGTGTAATAATTTTTTTTTAAAGTGTAAACATAAATTTTATTAATGCAAACATTCCCTAAGATATGCGACAAAACTCTACATGTAAATCCCAAAGATGACAATAGTAAATAACATACTTGTGTATATAATTCACATAAACTTAAGAACATACATTCATTAAACAGTTATATTACATCATTAAAGAGATATAAAGGGTACAAATAAGATTCTTTCTTTACATTTACAATTATAATAACATTTACAATGCTCATTTTTCCAAATGAGTACAGGTCATAAAATAGTGTTCAATTACACATGTTACAAAGTTTCTCCCAGATACAATTGAGAGGTGATACATAATAAATTTTGATACAAATAAGAAGGTACATTTCACACTCTGAGCTCCCATCAAAGAAGTACTGTCATACGAACAAACTGGGGACCCAGCAGATTGGTCTGTGGGTCCCACTTGTCGTGTAGTGCAGAAGGTCCACCCCTATGCTAGGAGATAGTAAAAGGTTCTAGACATGGCATACAAACCCTGACACAAGCTTTTTAATCCATAGAAAACTATACAAGGAGGTACAAACAGCTTAATGGACATTGCTTCGAGCCCCGAATAATCGAATTACACTAAGTTCACAAAGATCGCATTTATTATATGTGGGAGTGCCATCACAATGTTGCATTGGTTACCCGGAGAATCTTCCTAGGTTTTAGCCCCATCTTAGGTTGCATGGCACTTTTCCACTGTGTTAGCCTCTAGAAACCTCCCTAATAATAACTCAAAGGAATCTATTCCCACTAAGGGTAGCAAGGTGCATAAATCAATAAATTACCAAACCTCTGACAACAAACATCACTTGTTTATAGAACCAAAGTGTCTAAAGGTGGAATAGAACCATGTGCATTACCTAGTTTATTCAAAATTGTAGAGTATCATAAAAATAACCCCCTTTCAAGAAATTACACAGAGGCAGATTTCACAATTAACCCCAATTTGTCCCAACAAGAATATAAAACAACTTAAAGCAATTCAAGCATGATAAAAATCTATTATTAGGATTTACTAAATCCAATCAAATCGAAAACATTATACTTGAAATCAATCATCTTAAATATAATTTCATTCTCAATTAATGAAGAATTTAAAACAATTGTTTATCTCTAATTTTCACAATAACTCTTCATAGTAAACATCAATTTCTCTATTTAAAATATTTCGTTTCAATTTAAATTCCAAATCCATACACAAATTGCTCATCCTTGGAATAATCATTTTAAATGTTTATTTAATTATTTTGTTTTAATATTCATCAATAGCGATGTTTAATCATTGTTTTTCTAACTTTTAATAATTATATATACAATACTTCATATTATATATAAATATATCATAATAATATATATTATATATAGCACATATATTATAAATATATTATATATATAAATAAATATACATAAAATGCAATATAAGAATAAAATAAAAATAAAACCACAATTTTTTAAAAGCAGAGTCCCATGACCTTTGTTGCATACATTTGTGTTTGTGGCCAGCAGTATTTGGAGCCTTTGCCCTTCACACCTCCACAGTGGGGGACGGTTGTGGGGCAGAGCCCACCCCCGCACCTCCATACATAATGAAAATTTTCTGCGATTTTTAAATCGCGTCTGGCCATGCAATATAAATTTCCGCGATTTTCTTTTAATATCGTGTCTGGCCCTAAACAACTTTATTTAAAATAAAAATTCTACAGGTCAATTTAATATATATATACATATTTATATATGTATATGTATATATAACTTTGTATATATATATATATAAATATATATATATATATATATATATATATATATAAATATATATATATATATATATATATATATATAATTTATCAATAAAAATATCATAGTCGGGCAATTTGTTTTCTCAGAGGTTTTCTACAGGAAATTGAGAAAACTACTAATTTGACACAAATTTACCAAAGATTTTCAATTTTCAGTAACAAAGGGTTTTCAATTCAAATAATCAAAAACTTTTCTACAGGAAAAGTTTAGCAAAGTTCTTCCCAGAGGTTTCTTTTCCCCAAATTTAACAAAAAACTTCTTTTATAAATCTACAGAGATTTCTTCTATTTTCTTTTGAAACTTTTCTATTGTTTAACAATAACCTTCAGGGTTGCTCTCTAATTTCACTATAAAGTTTTGTTTTCAAAATTTACACAGAGAGGTAACAAATTTTCTACATAATATTTTACCGAGAAGAACAAAAGCTTCAATCAAAATTATTTCCTCAGGCAATCTTTTAATTTTTACAAATTAACAAAGCTTCTATAAATTTAAATATTTATACAGACAATCTTTTCAAATCACAAAACTAAATAAATAGGAAAGAACCTGTATTCCTGTAGCTTGAAGAATTGAAAGATGAAGAAAAGCTTTGCCTGCTGCGTGCAACTTCCAAAGCCCTTTTAAATCCCACTTTCCAAAAAAGAATGCAAATTACTGAACAAAAATAAACCTGAGATCTTCTTCCAGAATTATAAATCAAAACCCCAAATCAAAAATCACAATTTCTCCAGCAAAACTCTGTTTCTTTCTCTTTTCCGTGAAGTCCTTCTTGCCCTTACCCAATTTTGGCAATATTCTCTTCGAGAAAATCCTCAACAAGAATTTTGCATTTAATTCAACTAGCACACATGGCAAATCAAGAAAATATCTTCTAACAAACTCACAGATAATTTCTTCTATCAATTATCAAGAATTTATTTTATTTTATTAAATTTAAGAACTCAAAATTAATCACTTTTATTTTAATACATATTTAAAATTCCATTTCACACAAAAGCATTTAAACAATATTTAATCTATTCACTCAATAAAAGCAACTTTAATCAATTAATTAATTTATTAAATAAAATAACTTTAATCTCAATGATTAAATTATTTTACCAATAAACTAATTTAATTAATTAAATAAAATATGAAGCTTTTATCTACAATATTTAAAATTAATTTAAATAAGCATTAAATTATAAAGAACATTAATCTAACATTAAATTCACAAAATAAACCTTGTATTACAAATAATCAAGACAGACCAGACGAGACAACCAAACATACCAGACCTAAACTGATGACATATTGTGATTAGGTTTAAGGCTAGACTAGGTAAAACCTCGTTACTACCTCCCAATCAACATTACCGTTGAGTCTGAACATGCTCAAACCTGTGAAGCCAAGTGTAGTCGGTGTCATGTACCTGCAATACTGCAATCAAACATATAACATACATATATAATCCATGATTCAAACACACCGTGAGGAGAAAATCATGGAAATCACAGGGCACTCACAAGCGAGTGATGCAACTCCGTTCTCCTCACCAATACAATATCAAATCAAACTGACAAAATAAATATCAATTTAAACTACCATGAGCATATATAGCAATAACATCACCAAAACATAATGTCATCAACTGAAGAAGCATAACCATCAATCAGTCTACACTAACCAATCCACCAAACCAAAACAATAAATAGTACTATCACAGTCTCATAGCATCAAACAAAAGAATAGAAAAAATAATAAGTGCAAGCAGTAACAGGAGGGATATTACACTACAAACTATTTGAGAGGAGAAAAGTATTTCACAAAGAGTAACCTAAAGAGTGGCTATCATTAGAACACTATCAGGGAAGGTGATGAATGGAAGAATTCCTTTAAGACTAATGAAGGGTTATATGAGTGTTTAGTGATGCCTTTTGGATTGATCAATGCACCAAGAACTTTCATGAGATTGATGAATGAAGTACTAAAGAAATTCTTGGGCACGTTTGTCATTGTTTACTTGGATGATATTTTGATTTTCAGTAAGACTATAGAAGAACATTTGTGGAACATCAGACAAGTATTACAAAAGTTGAGAGAAGAGAAGTTATTGATTAATGTTAAGAAGTGTAATTTTAGGAATGCAAAGTTGGTAAACTTGGGTTTTGTTATGTTTTCTAAAGGATTAAAGATGGACCTTAAGAAATTAAGAGTAATTGTTGATTGACCTACACTAGTTAACATTGGAGAAGTGAGATCATTCCATGGATTAGTAGGTTTCTACTATAATTTTATCAGAGGCTTTAGTAGCATTTGTACACCCATGATTGAGACAATGAGAGGAAATAAGAAGGATTTTAATACACCCAGAGCACAAAGGAGTTTTGAATTATTGAAGCAAAAGGTGATAGAGCAGCCAGTGTTAGCATTTCCAAATTTTGACAAAGTATTTCAAGCTGATTGTGATGCAAGTAGAAATGCAATAGGATAAGTGTTGAGTCAATAAGGAAGACATATAGCTTATTTAAGTGAGAAGTTGAATGATGCTAGAAGAAGATATTGAATTTATGATCAAGAATTATATTTCATAGTTCAAGCCTTAAAGAAGTGGAGAAATTATTTGTTGAATCAAAGAAATATGAGATGGGTTGAGTTCTTGGAAAGTTATACATTTGTGTTGAAGCATAGGAGTGACAAGTCAAACAAAGTTGTAGATGCATTAAGCAGAAGGAGTAATTTGCTGATAGAGATGAGAATAGAAGTATTAGGTTTTGAAGAATTGAAGCATATGTATTAGGATGATACAATTTTTTCAAAAGTATGGAGAGAATGTAAGGAACTAGTAGTGATAGACTGGAGCCAATTGTTGGATTATTTCATTCAAGAAATGTTGTTTAAAGGAAATTAGTTGTGTATTCCAAGAAGTTCAATGAGGGATAATTTGATCAAGGAGAAGCATAGTGGAGGACTAGTAGGGCATTTTGGAGTGGATAAGACAATAGATTTGATGAGTGAACACTATTTTTGTTCACAGATATATAAGGATGTTAGGAAGTATGTTCAGAGTTGCAGAATTTGTCAAGTTGCAAAAGGGAGCAGTCAAAATACTAGATTGTATAAACCTTTTACTATATCAGAGAGACCTTATGAAGATATAAGCATGGATTTCATATTGGGATTTCCAAGAACACAAAAGATAAATTCTATAATGGTAGTACTGGACAAATTTTCTAAAAGGAACATTTTATTCCTTGCAAGAAGACTAATGATATTGTGCATGTTGTTGAGTTATTTTTCAACGAGATTGTGTGAGTGCATGGATTACATAAGAGTATAGTTTCAAAAAAAAAATGTACAAATAGAGGTAGTAAATAGAAGTTTGGGTAACCTATTGAGATGTTTGGTTGGAGACAAGGCCGAAAATTGGGATATAGTTCTACCACAAGCAAAATTTGCATACAATAATTCAATGAACCAGAGTACCTAGGGAAGACACCATTTGAGATTGTGACCGAAGTACATCCCAGAGGAGTTGAAGAGTTAAGAGACATCAGTATGGAGAACAAGAGGAGTGCAAAAGCAAAAGAGTTTGCAGTTTTATGAATATATTGCATAATCAAGTCTAGAAGCATTTGGAGGACATGAACAATAAGTATAAGGAGAAGGAAGATAAGAAACGAAGAAATAAAGAGTTCTCTGTTGGAGATGAAGTGATGGTATGTCTGAGGAAGGAGATTTTTCCAGTTGGAATATACAGTAAGCTAAAGATGAGAAATTTTGGACCATGTAAGATTCTGAGGAACTTTGATGCTAAAAATGCATATGAAGTGGAGTTACCAGAGACATTGGGTATATCATCTATTTTCAATGTTGCAGAAATTTATGAGTATCATGGAAAGTCATGTAATAGTAGCCATGAAATTGATTTGAAGGATTAGTTACCACAACAACCACCAAAGGAGATTAAGCAAATTTTGGATACCAAATTCAGAAGGAGCACTAGGAACAAGCAGTATAAGGAATACTTAGTGAAGTGGAAAGGAAGACCAATGGAGGATTCATCATGGATTTCTTAGGATGAGGTGGACCACTTTAGTTTTCCTCTTAGCCTTGGAAAGTGAGGGACTCATTTTTCTTCCACTTTGGTTTTCACAGTCAAAGCATTTTGGGTTGACCTGATCCAAATTTCTTAGTGCGGAGCCTAATGGGACATCATCTAAGTATTTTGGGTCCAATGGGATCTATCATGGAGATTCACAAGTCAATTCATTTCATGAAGGAATATCTTTTCATGTTTTGAGGTTGACCTTCATGTGTGATCATTCATCGGGTTTTGTAAACCCTGGTGGCTGATGCAAGCCTTTGTTGGAGTTTGAGAATCATATTTAAAAGCATTTGTAATCATTTAGAAGTCATTCATTAAGTTATTCATTTAGTTAGTGATAGGTAGATAGATAGATTTTCACATCAACCCTTCAGGGGACTATAATAAGGCCTTTAGCCAATTATAATTTTAGAAGTCATTGTGGTAGGACTATGAGCTCAGGTTATTCACCCATGAGGCATATGTTGCATGTAAGATTACCATTTCAATAAAGATTCATATTTGTAGAATAATTTCTTATGTTATTTCCAATTTGTTGAATCTAAACTACACGGTTTGGACTGTTCTTTCTGAACCCTCCATCTGTGACTACACCAAGGATTAGGTCACAATATATTATAACCAATTACAATAGAGATTACAGAATGGTGGAATCACTATCCAAGGACTCACTGTCTAGAAAGAAAGAATGACTCACTATCGGTGGCTCACTACCAAGGGCTCACAACCCAAAATAGAAAAATATAGAGGAAAGGGTGGCACACTACCAAAATAAATGCACTAATAATGAATCTACAACATGACAAAGATACAGTTCCAATTAAGCTCTAAAAAATGGCTTAACACACTTCACACTTCACCACTAAACCTTTCACACTTTACATTACACCAGATTTCACACACACACTCTAATCTCACTCATAATCCTCATTCACACAATGAATCAACCTTGTATATATACTGCAACCAATCAAAACATTGAGTAGGTTGGCCTAATTGTATGAATCGTGTACCACATAACCTATTAGCTTAAAAATTTAACACACATTATTTATGGAGAGAACCAAAACATGTACAACACCAAAATATGTCGGCATGACCTATAATTACTCCCATAAGTTTTCTCCTTACATACTTCGACCTTGAACGACCCCAAAATCCTTAGGTTAGCACCTCATAGAAAAATTGGTGAAGCAATAACTAAATGAACCAAATGTTCATTCATAGCTCAACATGTGGACTACCAAATCACTCACCACTTAGAGCACAAATACTTCTAACATCTATAAACACTTCCTTAAAACTGCATAGCATAATATTCATCTACGGTGGAATGTCCAGAGCATTCCAATATGCACTTTGTACTAGTAACACTACCATTACAAAGCTCGATACTTTTTCAACATTATCTTCAACTATGGAAGACATACAACCTTGAAATTTTGGATCTGAACACCTTCAATACACATCACCAACACCTCAAAACTATATGACAAGATATTGTGTAGCAGAGCAATGGGAACCACAAAACTAGTTCACTATAACACTAAAATTGCACTCTGAGACTTAGCTAATTATCCACACCATTTGGTCTTCTCCGAACCAACACTTGTATTTCTACAATGGGTTGACATCAATGACAAAACCATACACAATCCATGCACCATCATGCTCATGTTGCCAACAATCTCTCCCTTTGTCATTGATGGCAACATACTCTCTCTCCAAAACTACTCAAACAACTCCTTTGACATCAAGGGAAAAGGGTCCACTATATCACTCTCCCTAACTTATATATATCTAAGAGTTTATCCCCCTTTCTAATTCTCTCCTATACTCAACATACTTCTCTAGCAATCTCTCGCTTGGGAAATATTTGCATCAAAGTGGCTCCTCCTAACAATGCTATTTACCAAAAAGTGATAAAAAATATACTACAACAACATCAACTATTTTTTCATATATACATTGAAATAGAAAAACTACATATACAAAATAGAAATTTACACCTTCAATAAGTAGAGGGTAAAATAGCCTTGTAAGACACCTTCAATTTTGCAAGGTGTGCCTCTTAGTCTCTCTGAGCTACCTCCTAATCCTTCTTAGCAAAGGTTAGTATAGAATTATGACTTTCATATTGTACAAGGAGCTCTTCTCCTTCTTCTGGAGAACTAGGCGCCTAATCCTTTTGTGTCATCTTCTCTATACTAGCTAAAACTCTAGTTAAGGATGTAAGTCTTGCACTTACCAAATCTTTGAGTTGACTGTACTACATTATGATCTTCCATTTTTTGTTCTTCCAGTAGGGAGAATTGACCATGCATATTCTCAATTAATGTTCTTGTTGCACCATCTACATCATTTACTAGATCATATGCATCGGAGGCCAGCGAAATTTGTGACTCAATTGAGTCCATTTTATCTTTTATGATCCTTGTAGAAATAGGCCATTTCAAGAAAAACTGAAACAATACTTTAGCTTTTTCCAAGCATTTTTACACTTTCTTCAAGCTACCTTGTAAATTTCCACGTGTTGCACTGCATTTATCAAAAATCTCATTCAATCTCTTATCATTGACCTTCTTTGCCATTTCCTTCTCCAAATTTTCTTCTAAACTAGTAGAATATTCCTTAAAGGAATCTAACAACAACTTCAAATTTTGTTCACTAGACAAGGAATTGTCAATAGTTTCTCCAAGAATGTTGTCCTGTAACACCTTTACTACTTCTACCATTTTTACACTCTTCTAGTGTGTTTGAAGTATTTCCTTCCTTATGGAGGCATGGAAAGCATCACCAAGCTGTAACTTATACAGGGGAGAAATCTTAGCCATATCTACATATCCTTGTTGCATTGGAATCTACATGAGTTGTGAAAAAATAATTAGTTCA
>VDFB02229758.1:0-11380 GCA_007258455.2 Sequoia sempervirens
GTAGAATAGAGTGTGTATAGGAATGTTGATTTAGGAAAACTAACTGTAAATGAATACTTTAGTAATTTATGGGAACTATGATGAAGAATTTAGCCTAATGTAGCATATGTTCCACTTGCCTACATATGCAATTGAATAGATGTTCTCATTATGTTGGTTGATTGGAATTATGTGCACTTGTATGCTCTCAAGTGTGGGTTGATTATGTGGCCTTTAATCAATTTCATGCTACATAGATTTCATTTCTAAAAAATTGTATTGGTTTCTATGAAGTACATTGCAGCATTCATGCTATATGATATTGAAATATATGCTCTTTGCTAATGAATAATGACTAAAAATAACTCAGGAGATAGATTGCAAGACCCAAGTTCTCCTAGATTGATCCCCTAAATTAGATTGAATTTCTTGTTGTGACAACAAATTGAAATATAAAATGCAAGTTTGCAATTGATATAGATATTGATTTGATGCTAATTATTGTTCATTTTAATGCTCCAAAGTTGATTGTTTCTACAAATGCCCCTTGATGCTCTAGGATTTTTCAAATGATTGTGTGATATATTTAAATACATTTAAATGAATGTATTGAAATATCAAGACATAATGAATTATCACATAAATATGTGCTAAATTGACTCTTAATGACTATGGTAAAATAATAAGAATTAATCATTTGTATTTTTTAAATTTATTTTTAGATCAAATTTGTGTTCTATGAAAGAAAAAAAAAAATTTAAACAAGAAATAACGAACCTTGAGATTAAGAATGAGAATTAAGAGTAATAAATAATGTGAATGAATTAGAATAAATATAAATAGAATGAGAATAAAGAGTAAACAAAGTGTAAGTAAAAATAATCTCAGAAGTTAACAAAAACGGACTATATATGTATATAGAATTTCTTCTAAGGAAACATATTTCAGGGAAATTCCATGGGTCCTTCTACAAGCTACAAAAGTGGATTTCAAAGTGAGCACCCCTTTTTCTGAGATTTAACAAAGCAATTTCTGGGAAACTTGAGAACGCATACTCGTATTCAATCTCAGTCAATCCAAAATCACTGTTTCGAAAGTGGGTTTGCTCAAATCACGTTTCAGAATATATTGACGAATTCATCTTGTCGTACACACCAAACCTACTTTCAAAACAGTGGGCTTGACGCATTCATCTTGCCGTGCACATCAAGCAATCTGAGCTTATAAAATCATCCTCTCAGAAGATGACCCCAACTCAGTTGAAAATTGTTGCAACAGAAAGTTCAAGCGTTCTGATTAATCTCAAATACTTCGATAAGAGATGAGTATGAGTACCCACAATCAAGATGTCAACGATTCAGACAAAAGCAGTGACGATGAATGCCAAAGTCGTATATTTAGCAATCCAATTGTAAGATTTCTGTTTGGTTGTCTGGTGGGTGAAAGTCGTTGGAATGAGAGAAATAACTATCCAGACCGACCACAAGAAGCATCATCACTCATTGTTGCTCAGCAACACTTGAGACAGGTGCAACACGTACGTCTATAGTAGTGTAGATTAGGGTCTTATCAAACCGCACTTGTAAGTTGAAGTGGTTTGTTTAAGTATCGGCCATGTCTATGGACAGGCTCTCACTAAGGCCGTGCCCAAGGCCTTCAAAAACATGGGCTTGTGTGTTCTAATTAGAGTTTGAATATTTGGTATGTTTAGTTTATAGTGTTAGTTATTTTTTAATCAAAGCTTTTTCTGTTTAGGTCAAATAGTTGAAATCATGGATTTTTATTATGGAGATTCAAGTTTAAACTATTACGAATTTCATGTGGTGACTTCTTTCATTATTTGATTTATAGTAATCATTTTAAAATTATTTTTAAAAAGTTGGGTATTAAAAAAATTATATAATTATGTACATTTTGAATAAATATAGTATCCTTTCATATAGTAGTTTTCAAAAAAATTATTTAATATTTGTGGTAGTTGACAACATGACATTTTTTATTTTTTATAAGAATATATAATGTTTTTGGGTAAGGATCGTGCATATCTAGTTGAAAACATGGTTGTGAATTGAAAAGAGAATTGAGCGTACAGATATGAAGTGATATTAGACATAGACTTACATATGCATTCAAATAAAAAAAATCAAACACCAAACACAATAGAAATCTACTTCAAAGATCCTTGACTAATAAGAAATATCCCATTTCCATCAACAAGTCTAAGATAATTATGCAATCTTTTGTACCACTAACTAATTCCTTAGACAATCAAGTCAAGAAATTTGTCTAGATAAATACCATGGCACAATCATGACAGTCCATGAAATAATTTGATAATCATGGGACATTTAACTATGTACTATTCATGGAAGACTACACATTTGTAATACTCATATTTGTCATTCCTAACCATCATAAACACGAATTGCATCAATTAATACCCAAGAAAGTATTCATGCATTCCTAAACATAAGATGGTATAGAGACCAACAATTTGTACATCGTACAATTAAGTATAGTAGAATTTACTATTTGTTTATTCTAATAGCATGGGAACTTGAAACTTGGCATGTCAAAGAAATACAACTAATCTCATGTGTGAATCAATTCAACAAAAAATTGTGGGCATCAATATCCAATGACCAATAGGAGGAAATTCAAGGTTTCTAAAGACTTGTCATCATATAAAGAAAGATTTCTTTTAGGAAGGTCTAAAAGGAGATGTCAATAATTTTTTTTCTAAATGTTTAATATTCCAAAGAAATAAAGGTGCAAAAATAAAGACTCTTAACCTTTTAGAACATGTAGGCATTCCAACACAATGTTGGGAGGAAATATCAATGGACTTCATTATAGGTCTACCAAAATCTAGTTATATTGAAGTAATTTTGGTTGTTGTGGATAGAATCACCAAGTATGCACATTTTGTGGACTTCCTCATCCATTTCCAAAAAGTACCATGACCACATTGTTCATGGAAAATATACAAAAACTTCATGGAATTCAAAAAATCATAGTGAGTGATTGTGACCCTATCTTCACTAGCATTTTTTGGAAAAACTTATTTACAACATGGGGTACAAAATTAGCACATAGTTCATCTTATCATCCATAATTAGATGGAAAACAAATTTTATGAAGAAATGATTAGAAGGATATTTAAGTTTTTTACCTTTGATAAGTAAACACAACGTTCCAAATGGCTACAATTAGTAGAGTGGTGATACAACACATCATTTCACACATCCAATAAAATGAATCCATTTGAATATTTTTTGTGGATACCATACCCCGTCTACTAGTTATTTATAATCTCATTCTAAATCCCATACAATCGAGGACCATATTCAACACCAATAAGAAATACTGCAAATCCTTAAGAATAATTTAATTATGGCTCAAAAATTGAATGAAACAACAAGTTGATCAACATCATAGTGAGAGGAATTTTGAAGAGGGAGATTAGATATTTCTTTTTTTATAACCTTATAAATAAATTTCTCTTAATAAACATAACAACATGAAGCTCACACCTAAATTTTATGGTTCTTATAAGGTTATCTATTGAATAGGAAGTGTAGCTTATAAGTTATAACTTCCAAAATATTACAAAATTCATCATATCTTCCATGTTTCTTGTTTAAAGAATGTAATAGGTAACAATATTCTAGTCCAATTAAAATTTCCAAGGTTAGATGAAAAAGAAAATTTTATTTTAGAACTTGAAAAATTTATTGAGAAAAGAGTGAAACAATTATTAAATAGAGCTATCTCTAAGTTCCTAATCAAGTGGAAGAATATGCCAATTGAAAATGCCACATGGGAAGGTGAATAATTCATAATAAAGCATCCAAAACTACTAAGAATTGAGGATAATGCTTTTTTGAAGGGGAGGGGATGTTAGGTCCCTAATACTCTATCTAATATTATGACCCTAATATCATATATCCTAATATATATATATATATATATATATATATATATATATATATATATATATATATATATATATAATCCTAAGTATAATAAAAGGAGTATGTCTCTACATGGTCAAGTGTATAAATAAACAAGAGATATTCCTATCAAACCATCATGTATCATCTATTATTTAATTATTATCATATTTTTTGATTATTGGTGGTAACCCCCTCAAAGTGGTATGCTATATTTCTTATTTTTTACAAATATTACTAAGAAATATTATAACAAGGTTGATAATCCACCCAATAGCTATGGTCATGAAAGAAAAAATAAATTAAGGATAGTTCATTGATAATAATCTTCATATGAGCCTTAACAACCTTAATAGCCTTAATAATTTGATAAAGTTCTTTCATCAAATTTATAGCCCATACATGGTAATGAGGTGAGTTTCGTTAGATTAGCTTTGTCAATATTTTAGAAACCCATTCTAAATGTTTCCTAGATGTAGAATCCACATGGAGCTTTTGTTAAATCTTTATTCCCTATGAGCATGAGAAAATTACTCACAAAGGTTGAGGATATATTTGAATTAACATGGTGTCATTTTCTATCCTTTAAAATATTGATCAATCAATAGTTTTCTTTATGACCTCCCTTAGATCTTGTTGAAATAGAAAACCTTTCAAAGCTTGGTTAAATAAATCTCACCAATAAATGTAATTTAAAAAATGTATTTATCTGTATTGTTAAAAGATGGAAATGAAAACACCGCACACTAACTATAGAATTGATGGAGAAGAAAAAACACGCAATTTAATAAAATTTAATAGCATCTTATGAAATTATAGAAACATCCTCATGGGTGATATTATGTACTCCAAATATTTAATATCAAGAGTGAATCTTACATTAATCACATATAATCATATGAATCGTGTATCCTATCATCTTGTCATTTGATTGCCTATTATTAAGGCTTTTTATTGATCAATATTGTATTTTGATAGGAGAACCATCATTTTATTAACATCCCTACTTGGTCATGGGAGCTGAGGTATTCCTTTTGGGGACTATGTGAGTTAAATTTTCCTTCAAAATACTATGAATTCTCCATTTTGATGAATGGCTCTTCTTTAGACATTGAGTATACATTAATGAATTTCCTTATATGATCACCTTATTTAGAGGGTACAATTTAAGTAGCTCTAAGCTAAGGAGTAGAGTGTTTTCTTTTGTCTCATTACTCATCTTTGGGGAAAGACTCTTTGAGGCCACTTTCATTAAAATACCATTATAATCTTGAGTGAGACACCTTGAATTTAATGTACAAAGCTTCCCTTGGGATACTACATTTAATTTCATTTTTCAAATTCCAATTGTGGGAGGGATCCATATGATCCTAGATATATCAATAAAATTAATAGTTGATACTAGCATCCCATGAATGGGAAATATCATTTCTTTAATTTTTATTAAAAAATATAAAATAAAAAAATAAAAGTACCTCTATGACTTCATTCTATGTACTAGGAGATAAATATATAAATAAGTAAAAATTTGAAGTGCTAGCTTAAACAACCTCATTTGTGGTTGGGGCTCCTTGCAAATTAAAGAAGACTTTCTCGAGGGAATCAATAAAAATAAGCCCACCATGGAAAAGAAGTATAATTAATGGTTACAACATTGTCATGGTAGCACAAACCACAGTAAAAATGTGTGGCTAGCTTCAAGATGTAGATATTTTGTATTTTGTAAAGAATGGAATTTGTAAATGGTTTCAACCTTAGGACTTTTTGAAATGGAAACAAATATTATTTACTATGTTGGATGATTCTACACACACTTGCACACAAAAACCATCTTGTTTGATTTGTGAGTAGAGGCCAACCAACACAATCAAATATTCATTTTAAGAGGATTGTTTAAACTCTTTCACTCGTAGTGTAAAAAAATGTATCCCTTTTATATTTTCACAAGTTTAGTTTGGAACTAATGTTAATTTGGACTTAATTGTGCCTTAATTTAGTGTTACAGTAAAATTTATTAATTTAAATTTTCACATTTATTTAGGGCTTCTTTAATTAATTGATCTTAATGTTTCCTTAATTGGTCCTTTAGTTCATTTTTGAATCCTATTTTATTACATTTTCTGAAAAGGAAACCCAAAATTCATTAATTCCTTAACATAACACTTCCCACTGAGCAATGTTTGTCCTAGGTTAGGGACCTAGGAACCATTCGCCCATGGGCGAATGGGTCCTCTCTTAGACCTAGGACCTAAATTTATATTATGTTTTTGGAGGTATTTTAACATATTCAAATATATATTTCAATGTTAGATTGTGATATTTGAATTTTGGAAAATTAAGGATACATACCTATAAATATAAAGTTATTTCACTAAGTTTCACCTAGCAATTTTTAGGAGCTAAGAGAGTAATTCAAGAGAATTTTGGAGCACTTTCAAGGGCATTCAAAGGCAGATTTATTAAAGATTTATTGCAGCAATTAAGAGCCAATTTTCATGTCAAAGTCTTCTTGCATCATGCTAGTGTTAATTTTTAACATAGGGATAATTATTTTAGGTAGTTTCTCTAGATCAAGTAGTTTTTCACCCATCACATTTCTCATGCATTTAAAAGGCCTGTACAATATGTATTTTATCATCTCATTTTCTGAATATCATCTCTTGATATTTTGGAATTTTTTTTTTGCTTCTCTCGTATGTGTGAGGGTGATTTGTTTGTAGGTTGAGGATCCTTGGAAAGAGCTGTCATCTCCTACATGGTATAAAATTTCA
The DNA here is from genome assembly GCA_007258455.2 of Sequoia sempervirens. Classification (NCBI taxonomy): domain Eukaryota; kingdom Viridiplantae; phylum Streptophyta; class Pinopsida; order Cupressales; family Cupressaceae; genus Sequoia; species Sequoia sempervirens. The sequence continues at coordinate 6,704 of VDFB02229758.1, forward strand.
TCCTCCTGCTCACCTTCTTGGAGAGTGTCTATTGAGGAGATCTAAGCATACTTTTTCCTAAAGTTTTGTGGCATTTGAAATTTATTAAATTTAACAGTTACCGTTATTGTCATTTTTGCCTATTGAAGAGCTACGTTTCCTCCCATTTGTGGCCTGATTCTACACTGGACTAGCACATTGAAGGAATGATTCAAAAAAGGTGGGGTTTTATGTTGAAAAGTTTCGAGTTTTAGTTGTTGAGGTGTTGTTACTGACCTCTATTGGCGTGATTTATCTCAGTGGTGGCATGAGTTTCCTTTGATCGAGTATCCCATTTTTGAATTTTTGCAAAGGATGCAATTTTCATGGGTCAAAGTCTCTATTTTGTGAGGGTAGGAAGGTCTATTTTTCCACATTTTTGTTGCCAATTAGTTACTATTTCACCTGTGCAAGGCATCAAAGTCACAATTTGCAAGTGAGGGAGGCGTGATTAGAGATTAGAGGTGCCATTTTCTAAGTGCAAAGGCTATAATTTATAATTGAAGAGGCATCAATTTTCATTGAAGGCTAAGATTTTGAAGCTGATTGTGAATCCAAAGGCACACAAAATTCTACACAGGCCCACAAGCTTGGCATTGGCCAAAGACATGATTTTCTTCATTCTATGTGAAATATCTCTATAATTTTGTCAATTCTATTTTTGGTTTGAGCAGGGTAGTGGCATTAGGATGGATGTCGTTACTGCTTACAATGGGTGTGGCATTTGGCCTTCGGTTTGAGTCATGATGAAGAAATAATTGGGATTTTTTGAATTGTTGTGGTTTTTTGCTATGATGTGCAGTCAGGGGCCATCATTTAAATCAAGGCTTCTATTTGTACTCATTTAGCATCTTTCCCATCGAAGTTGTCAACTAGAACCCGTGATTGTTTGTCTATACATTTTTTAAATCAATCTTTATAAAGTTTGAACAAAAATATTTATTTAGGGCTTGTAATTAATGCACAGCCAAAGAGGAAGTGGGCCCAAGGTCTTTTTGAGGTTGTTTCTAGGAACATTTATCCCACATTTGTTGTGAAGTTGTCTTTTTGGCCTTTATATGCTTCAACACTCACATTAGGCATGTGAAGTGCTTGTGTGCTTGGCAAGTTGATTTGGGGATTTGGCTTGAGAACCTGCCACAAAGTGCCTAGTAAGGTGTTTAATTTTTTTCCTAATTTTTTTTTTCTGATTCTCGGCCCTTTTTTGCATTATTGCTTCCTAAAGTATTTTGGGAAGGCTTCATTTGTAGTATATATTATATTTGGGAGTTTCTAATTGCTGTTGAAGGTTAATGTATTTATATTCTTAGAGATTTTTCATTGTTCATTATGGAGTTTTCATTTCATCCTGTTGTGATTATGTTGAAAAGGGGAAACTATAAAAAATGGAGAGATGGTATCATAAAACATATCAAATGGCTTCATTTGTTGCCACATTTGTATAATATTGTTCCCCCTCCTGGTACTGATAGTAAGAAATTTACATGGAATTGCAAAAGGGATCATATCTTAGGAGTTATTGCAATGCATATTGATGATGCCACTTTGACTGCTATTGATCATTTTGAGTGTCCTCATAATCTTTGGACTAAAATTTGGGAGATACATGGAGATCCTAAGACTAAAATATTCCTAGATGATCCTGTTTCAGATTTTCTTGTTCCTCTTCATTTTTTAGACAAGATACCCTATGATCATGCTACTATGTAGGAGATTGAAGTTTTGAAATAATTTGAATCTTTAGATGAGGATGATGAGGGTTCTTCAAATTCTCCTTCTTCTCCATTAGGGACAGTTGATGTACCTTCACCTTCAGTGATTCATTATGCAAAGTCATTGATTGAGACTCCTATCTTTTTTTATTTAGTAGGACCATTCATATTGTGTTGATGATTCATTGAGCACGTCCAGTGATTCATTACAACAAATATCTCATTTTCTTCTAGATTAAGATTCATATCTATCAAACATTGCATCCTTGTTTGTGGAGTCTCACATTTCAAATTTGGAGGACACATTTAAGGGGTTATCTCTCCTCTTTGATGATAACCATTGCACAACTGTTGTCAAACCATCATGGTCTTTGGATATTGTTTAGCATCAATTTTCACAGTCTTGATTTTTCACCTTCTTCATTGATTGGGCATGTACTTGATTTGATTGTGGCATCTTCATCTTCAGTGGCAAAGGAGACACATTAGTAGATTTTAGAGACATCATCATACATCATCATGCTTATTTCTTTACATTCCTACTTGGAATGGAAAGAATTCTTGCATTTGTACTTGGTTTTGTTTCTTTCAAAAGGGAGACAAGTTTTTTGTCGACATTGGATCATGTTTTTTCCTTAGGAACTTACCATTTTTGTAGGTGATTACACATTATGGGGGGGTTACATAGTCTCTTTCTTTCCCTCTTATGGGGGAGGGGACTATTGATTGTAATATATATGTGACAGATGGTGTACTTGGGGGGTATCATGGAGTCCTCCATCCTTCCTCTCATGATTTTCTTTTTTTTTCATTTTGTCTCTTTTGGAGAGGATTTTTCTCCCATGAGGTTTTTCCCCTTTTCTATAGTTGTGAGAGATTTCCTTTTTGCATTGTAGTTGTGCATAGGTACCTAGTAGGGCCTTGTAGTCGAGACCCATCTTGCATTTCATTTTGCATAATAATCTCCCTAAGTTTGCACTTTCAAAATTTTAAAGGTGTAGTATTAAGTTTAAGATAATATATAATTATTTTAGGTACTTTTCTCATATCGAATAGTTTTCACCATCATTTCATGCTTATTTCTTTACATTCCTACTTGGAATGGAAAGAATTCTTGCATTTGTACTTGGTTTTGTTTCTTTCAAAAGGGAGACAAGTTTTTTGTCGACATTGGATCATGTTTTTTCCTTAGGAACTTACCATTTTTGTAGGTGATTACACATTATGGGGGGGTTACATAGTCTCTTTCTTTCCCTCTTATGGGGGAGGGGACTATTGATTGTAATATATATGTGACAGATGGTGTACTTGGGGGGTATCATGGAGTCCTCCATCCTTCCTCTCATGATTTTCTTTTTTTTTCATTTTGTCTCTTTTGGAGAGGATTTTTCTCCCATGAGGTTTTTCCCCTTTTCTATAGTTGTGAGAGATTTCCTTTTTGCATTGTAGTTGTGCATAGGTACCTAGTAGGGCCTTGTAGTCGAGACCCATCTTGCATTTCATTTTGCATAATAATCTCCCTAAGTTTGCACTTAAGGCCTGGGGGTGTTAGTGTTAAGTTTTAACATACAGATAATTATTTTAGGTAGTTTTCTTGTATCAGATAGTTTTTCACCCATCACATTTCTCATGCCTTTAAAAGGCCTATACAATATGTATTTTATCATCTCATTTTCTAAATATCATATCTTGATATTTTGGTGGAAAAGTGTTGTGCTTCTCTCATATGTGTAAGGGTGATTTGTTTACAGGTTGAGGATCTTAGGAAGGAGCTACCATCTCCTACATGCATGTTTTTGGAGTTAATATGGTGATGTTGGTTTCATGACCCTATTAACCATTCAAATCATTATTTCAAGAAAAGATCAAGGTTCAAGATCCACATCCATTAAATCCCTTTCGTGTAAGTTGTAGACCTTCATTCAAGTTCCATTCAAGGATTTATGTGGAAGAAATTTTGAAGATCTCTTGAAGAGAGAATTTGAAGAAGCTGTAAAAGTTGCAAAAGTTGTCATAAAAGTTGTCATCTCATGGAAACTTATCTACCAAATTTACTTTTGTATTTTCAAACCTAAACTTGAGAAAATTTGAAGATTCAAATAATTTGTAGAGGCTCCCAAAATTTGAAGAAAAAAACTAACTCAGGACCCATTCACCCTTTGGTTAATGAGTCCTAAGTCGCTCAAAGCGACTTTTGGTGAGTGGTAAACATCATTTTTCCCTTCTCTGATCTATGATTTGATTTTTGGTTCTTTCAATATTGAGCTTATTATTGTTCCAAGTGTTAGATTGAAATTTGGCGTTGATTTACTATTTTTAGTTTTTCTCCCCAAACTGTTGTTTGATAAAGACCCCCGTACTAATACAAAAAGGAAATCTATAGATTGACACCTTGACTTGATTCACCTAAGGGTTAATAATAATTTCATTGTACGGTCTCATTTCCTAATGAAATTGAGGAAGATAGGTCCATTATAACACTATTTCCCCTTCATATATATTAAATAAACTTATTTTTTTATGTTTCATTTTGGTGAACTCAACTTTTGAACATTGCATTTTTTTTATTTTGGAGTCTATGTTAGCCCTAGATATAGATCTTGCATTCATTTTCTTTGCATTGTATTGAATTGAATCTCATTTAGGGTTGCTTAATTTGCATTAGTTTGTATCTCATTTAGGGTTTTATGATTGCATTTTTGCATATTTTAAAATCGTGAAAATATTAAAAAATTAGTCATTTTGTAAAACATTTACATAGAATTGCATCAATGTTCATTTACATTTGAAAATTCAATCAAAATTGGACATCAAATTAGGTCTCCTAATTTGTCATTTAGTCATATTTTGCATTTGCATTCAAGCTTAATTTCACAAAAATCTGAAATTACAACTCACTGTCTGAGACTAAAATCTTGAAACCACAAGAATAAACTCAGAAACCTAT
>VDFB02229765.1:0-13601 GCA_007258455.2 Sequoia sempervirens
GACACTTTGAAGGGAAAGTTGAGCACTGCACCAGTTTTGGCCTTACCGGATCTACATCAACCATTTGAGATCGAGACAGATGCGAGTGGGTTTGCCATGGGAGCAGTACTCATGCAAGGAGGTAAACCAGTTTGCTACCACTCTGAAACCTTTTCAGGAGCAGTAAGTAACTATCCCACATATGATAAAGAACTTTATGCTTTAGTTCAGAGTGTTAAAAAATGGAAACACTACATAATGGGGAAAGAAACTGTAATCCACACTGATCACCAACCACTACAATATTTGCACTCACAAACTAAACTGCAACAAAGTAGGCACTTTCGGTGGATGGGTTTTCTACAACAGTTTCATTTGGTTATTAAGTATAAGAAAGGAACCCATAACAAAGTAGCAGATATGCTCTCCAGACCTCCTATGATGAATGCTTTGATAATCCTTCAGAATAGTTCTATGGTTCATGAAAGTTTTCAGGAACAATATGCTAATGATGAGAACTTTAAGGATATCTATATTGCTTTAATGAAAGGTAAACATGTAGAAGAGAAAGACTATTATGTGCAGGATAAATTGTTATATCACTTGGGTAAATTATGTGTTCCAAAAGATGAACAAGCACAGGTGATTAGAGAAGCACATACCTCATTGATTGCAGGACACTTTGGGGTAAACAAAACATTGACTCAGCTGCAGAAGTATTGTTATTGGCCTCATATGCAAGAAACTGGAACTAAGTATATTAGAGGTTGTGTTATGTGTGCAACTAGTAAGCCTAGTAACAGGAAATTGGGTTTGTACACACCTCTACCTGTACCTTCTCGTCCATGGGAAAGTGTATCAATGGACTTTGTTGGGGGGTTACCTATGTCTAGGAAGGGACATGATTACTTGTATGTAGTAGTTGATCGATTCAGCAAAATGTGTATTTTGATGCCATGTAAAAAGCAAGTCACTGCTGAACTGACAGCTCATTTGTACTTTCAATTTGTATGGGTTCATTTTGGGTTACCTACTTCTATTGTATCGGATCGAGATTCTTGATTCTTGGGGGAATTTTGGTCAACTTTGTGGGGACTCATGGACACTAAACTGAAGAAGAGTACGGCCTTCCATCCGCAGACCGACGGACAGACAGAGGTTGTAAACAGGACAGTTGTGCATCTACTTAGAGGTTACTGCAGTAAGCATCCTAAGTTGTGGGATGAGAGTCTTCATTATGTTCAGCATGCCTACAACCATGCAGCACACTCTTCTACTAAGAGGTCTCCTTTTGAGACATGCTTTGGTTATGTACCCAAGACACCGATGGATTTTGCTTTTGGGAAAGATGATGTTGAAGATGGATGCCATGATTTAGAGAAGGCTTTGAAGTTCATCCGGAAAAGTCAAGCAATTCATCGGGCGGTGGAAACCGCGGTTGGAGCAAACCAAGCAAAAATCTAAGGTTAAGCCATATGACAAGCATCGCACTGATCATCATTTTCAGGTTGGAGGCAGAGTTTGGTTACATATCAGCAAGGAAAGGATGCAAGGTGAAGGTAAAAAGCTTAAGCCAATTAGATATGGTCCTTTTGAGATCCTTGAGAAGATTGGTACTAATGCCTTCCGCCTCAATCTTCCTCCATACATGCATATTTACTCGGTTGTCAATGTTGAGAATTTGAAACTATATGAGCCTCCAATGATCCTAGATGAAGTCTCAGACATTCAGGTTCCATCAGTTGATGACCTTTCTCCAGAGTACATGTCAGAGTTGCCAGAAGATGTTATTCTCGACAGGAATGTCAGAACTTCACGAAGAGGAAATGTTGAGTACCTCAGAGTGGGCCTGAAGGGGATACATCCAAGCAAAGCAAGATGGATGGAGATTGGTAAAGTGAGGGAACTTTACCCTCACTTACTTTCCAAGTAATCAAGCTTTCGGAGGTCCTAAAGCTCTCCAGTGGGGAGGCCTGATCCAGGGGACAATTTTTTAGTGAAAATTAAAGTGTTCCCAATGCTCCAGATTTCAGCTCCATCAGAAAGAGAATGATGTCCTGATTCCAACGCAACTTGAACGGGTCGAAAAGGACTCCGTTTGTGCAAGTTACGGCCAGTCAAACTTCGGTCAGCGGCGAGAGGCGTCAAAAGTGGAAAAATAATCATCTCAAGAAATTTATGCGGTCGGCGTCATCGCTGAAAATTTCGTCGAGCGGTCCGACGGCGTTGATTCGTCGAAATCCGGCGTCGTATGCGAGTTACAAGCGGTCAAACTTTAGTCAACGAAATTTACAAATGATGGCGTCAGCAAATCGTCTGTACAGTACGGAAGCCAAATGGACGAATTTCGGCCCAACATGTGGTAGGTGAATCAGATTGTACGGACCAATCATCGCATGACACGTGTCCAGACGTACGGTACGGGCACTACGTGGCAATCCAGTCAGCGGTACGGATTCCACGCCAGCAACCCATTCAGCATGACACGTCAATATCCTCGGCGAATAGAAGCTCGACACGTCATCAGATTCAGCGAATAGCACATCGACACGTGGTCAGCTTGGTCATCCGAATCGGCAGACACATCGGCAATTTTGGGCAATCATAGCTCGACACGTGTCGAGGTCTCAGAGGTCTTCGTCATTCGGTGCGTCCGCTGGGTAGTTGGTTTGTTTCAACAAAAAGCTTATATCTGGATTCGACCGCGTGACCTTATCACACCGAGCCCACCGGTCGACCATTGCACCACCGCATAATGGGCTACCACATATAGTATTCGGTTGTTTTTATTGATAATCTTTGGAGATTTGTTTGTTAAAAACAAACCGGCCGGGGTTTGAACCCGCATGAGCCGGGTAACAAAATCTTTATCCACCACTGCGCCACGAAACCTTTCTAATGTATTGGTGGCATAGGTTTGTTTTGTTGTATAGTTGTTAGCCGAGCCTTATTCAAATGGCCAAATAAGGCCAAAACAAACAAAACCACTGAAACCACCATAACCAAAAAAGATTGCAGAAGCTAAACTAGTCCTGATACGGGCTGATAGAGGAGATTATGTAATTAATGAAGTGGTTAAGCCACATATTGAGCAAATTTCTTGTATAAAGGAGGGTAGGCTTTGATTTAAAAGTCCAGTGGAATGTGAAGAGATGCTTTCGAGGTGAAGAGCGTTTACGCACATCGGTAATGTCATCTTTGGCATTAGCGAAGAATGAATCTTGAAGCCATTGTAATTGAATTTGGAGCTGTCCCGGTTCGGTCCTCCATTGGAGAGGACAGGAGAGCGTAGTCATAGGGGCGAACTCCGTTATCAACTTTGGTTTTAGTCTCTCTATTTCTTCTCTCTTGCCTTTGATTTCTGGGTTTATCTTGGCATTTTATTTTATGTTATGTTCATTATTTCATTTTTCGGTGTTTCAAGTTAAGCGTTGTAATAATTGATCTTTTAACGTTAAGCATTACGTAAAAACAATTAGTCTAGATCCTATATAGATCAATTTAAAGCATGAATATGGATGAGATTTTATTCAAACAAAGCTTTTAAACACGTCAGGTTCACCAATTGTAGTGCCATAAAAATGCATGATTCTATGGAGTACAGAACCACCATTTCATGCCCACATCAATAGAGCTATTCTAATTAAAAGAAAAACTAGAAATGAAAATCTAAACTATAGAAACAAAACAATGCTTTTAAAAGAAATCAATCTCCATTATCTCCCTATCACCAAGATCTTTGTTTATGCATTTGCTCTCAGATTTTATGAGCACAAAATGCAATAAAGAGGCTATGGTCAATGAGAAATGCAATCAAGATGCAAAGATGATATGAGTATGTAAATTCGTGAGCAAAATTTGTGAGGGCTAAAATGAGAGGGAAATCCCATTTTAAATAGGAGTTTCGTGAGGATGGAGAGGGGTTGAAGATGAAATGTAGGATAAAAGATGTGAGAGAAGGAAATGCCATTATCCCACATTGTTGGGTTAAATGTTATGGATGAGAATGAAAGTGATAAAGAGTTATTAGATTAAAATGTACCTAAATGATTAAATATGAATAAAATCATTAAAGGTGCTTTACTAAAATGCAATATTTCATGAATGATTTACGCAAATGATATGATTAATATGCAAGTTATGATAATTAATTTATTATGAAATAATAATCAATGACTATGATAATTGATTTATTAATGGAGATAAATATGAAACAATTATGGATGATAATGATAATTGATTTAATATGGAAATGATGTTTATGACTTATTATGCAAATGGATTATGAATGATAGTGAAAATGGACATGAACGTTAATGGAAAGAAACATGAAAGTTTATGAAACAGATATTGAACGAGCATGAGATGGTTCAATGATTCAATGGAATGCATGAATAGAAGAAAGTATTAAATGAATTGATTAAGTAAATAATAATATCCATTCAATCAATAGACAAATATCGTTACGATTGTGAGGACAAATTTGAGTGTCTACAGAAACTATACTCAAAAGTGATGAAAATGGTGATTGCTATGAAGTGAAATGCCTATAGTAAGAATGCATGAAGTTGTGGATCCATATTGTGAAGATAATGCTTCTATTTATAGAACTCAAGGGTTGAAGAATGAGAGAAATTGGTGAATGTGGGATAAAATGGGAGCCAATGAGAATGTGGCACTTGTCACAATTCTATTGGAGGAAGGTGGAGCATATTTTTGGGAAATGTGTTGAGGAAAGGGGGATGTAAGAGAAATAAATGAGAATGTAAGAGGATTTGAAAGGTTGTAAGAAGAATTGAATGAATGTGGTTGGAGATGTGAGAGGATGTAAGAGAAGTTATTGAAAATGTGAGAGGTTTTTGAAACATTTGGAGGGAAATTGAATGAGAGGTGGTTGAGAGGAATATTCCTTGGAATATGCCATTGTGAAGATAAATAGAGGAATTAGTTAATTAAAAGAAATGAATTTTTTGTGCAGCCTGGTTAGTTGACCATGTGTTGATTTAACTCTTGAGGAGTTAAAAGCTGGAGGATTTATTAATGATGATGAGAAAGTGATTTGGGATTAATTAATTTGCATGGGTTAAGGGATTGTGACATTTGATTTGATTTATTTAATCAAATGAGAGGACTTAGGGGGATTTAATTAAATAATTTGATTTAATTAAATATGATGAATATTAGTTAGAAGAAGAGTGAATTAATTCAATAAATTTAATTATTTGATTAATTGCTGAATTTGTTGAATTTAACTAAATAATGCTGATTATTTAATTAATTTGTTAATTTGAGGTGATTTAGGAAGAAATGGTGTTAATTTATCAGAATTAGATGTATAATATCAATTAGGACTTTTTAAGTGTCTTTTCCCCTCTTTAAAGCGAGGTACCTGCTACATCGGTTCAAAGAATAACATTGGCGATATCAAAATTCAAAAAAATTATAATTTTTTTGGGTGCTCCACTGCTACCCTAGTGGAAGAAATTACACTGCTACACTGCCCCTCGAGAGATCGGGCGGAAATTGCAAAAGTAGGTCGAGCTCATGAAAAAGTTTGAACAAGGATCCAGGCATGGAAAACAACCCACAGGATGTGAAAACAAGCTTATGACAATGAGAATAGGTCAAAATGGGCTTCGTTCGGCAAAAAGAAAATTAATGGGCTCAAAAACCCTAAAATACCCCAAAAAACCCTAAAAATGCATAAATAGGGTTGAAGGGGTCATTTTCAAATCATTTGCACACCCAACCTTCTAGAATTCTGGTGATTTTTCTCTGAGGTGTTGACGAAATGGCGGATCGTGTGCTTCCCAAACATCAGATGGATCAGGCCCGAGAGTTCCAGAGGCCTCTACACACAGGACCCCCAATACAACTTTAAAAAAAATTTCTCATTTTTTGTATTTTTGATGCATTTATTAGGGTCTAAGTAGGTTGACCAAAAGCGGTCATGTAGTGTGTTGCATTTGTTACGATCAACGTCGATTTTGTCCATGTTGACCTGCGTTTTTAGTATAGAGTCATACCAAAATTGCTAACTCACCTTTGCATGATGGCATCGTATGGTCCCAAAAGAGTTTGACGTTGCCTAGAAATGTCGACTCACTTTTGATATACAACATAGCTTTTGAATATAGTGTCGTCTTTGCAAAATGACAGAGCGTCACCTTTGTTAAAGCCGACTCGCCTTTGCTATTGGGGGAATTTTTTAATTTCAAAAACACGCCATACTTATTAAATTTGACATCGTGGGAATTTTGGATGTAGAAGGTCTTGCAAGTGCTCAACTTGAAGGAGCATCAAAGTCGAATTCTGTGTCGAGCAAGGCTTTTATCCGATGTTTTGTTATTTTTCCTAGGCTCAATTGTATTTGGTCATGTGCCTCAGATGCCTGAGCTAAGGACTCACCTAACGATGATGATGGCACTGGTGGAGAGATGGTGGAGTGAGACTTCATCATTCCATCTACTGAACAATGAGGCCACTGTGACCTTAGAGGACATATGGTGGATCCTGCGGATCCCCATACACGATAATCATATCATATACAATGTGGAGGCTGGAGGCGATGTCATATTCTAGTTGTTTTGCATTGACTAGTACGAGACCGATAGTGGGAAGAACGACCTTGCTCAATATGAGGTGATCGCCCCTAATTTGACCCTTTTTGTCGAATCACTGATCTTGGGAGTCCTCATTCTCGACCGTGAGTCAGAGGCTGCAACATTGGATGGGGTATTGTTTGGTCTCAGATGATGGAGATGACCATCTATGCCTGGGGGCCAAATGTCTTGACATCGTTGTACCATGATATGCACCGGGTTGTGTACTGTGGGGCCCATAACATTGTAGTGGGAGTTACACTTCTTCATGTTTGGGCTTATGAGAACATAGCCATCCTGAGGCCCACCATTGTAGATGTTCAGATAGACCGCAATGATCCTGTGGTTTATAGATATGGAGGCATGACCACACTACACTATATAGGAATTATAGGTATCCCACACTAGATATGGGTCATTGATGAGATGACAATGTTATGAAGGAGACCCTGACTCCATTTTCACAGATGGCACAATGATGATGCCTATATTTTCTACTGCCGCCAAACTAGATACATGTAGGGGCAAGAGCATCATCTGATAGAGCGATACCTTCCAAATAGGGTTGCTCGCTACTTTAGAGAGGTACAAGACGTTCCCAATGATGTACAAAGAGCCATTTTTGCATGGAGATCATGAGAGACAGCGTGGGGGCAGTGGATCTAGCCCCATCAGGTTTTTGATGATTTTAGGTAGTTGGTGATGATTTCGTAGATGCGGGCACTACACCAACATATGATGCATATTGGAAAGCCCATGCCTCAATCAGATTGACATTACTAGTGGTGCTAGTGGTAGGTAGAGGATAATTCAAAGGACCTCAGATTGGATAGGTCCCCTAGCAGCCAGGTCATCAGACACAGGATGGATAGAATGGAGGCGCAAGGCATGATGGTTAGGTACCACCATTGGTGCCACCTATTGGTCAAAGGGCACCACATTATTAGCAGGAAAATTCGGGTCTGGATGCTCCAAATAGATAGATAGAAGCGCTACAGGCATAGGTACAGGTGCTGATAGGGTAGATACAATAGGCACAAGCTCGGATACAAACCCTGATCCAGGAGAGAGATCAGGCAAGACAGGAGGTGGCATAGGAGCGCTAGATGAGGCAAGATTCCAATCTCGGTCTAGCCTTGGAGACAAGACAAAGGAAATAGCTCGAGGCTGCAACACAATAGGTGCAAGGATAGGCTATAGTCTCAGTAGAGATGTATGGGCGAGCGATGCAGGAGGCATCATATTACAGGGCTTTGTATTATAGAGCTATGGCACAAGAGCGACATGAGCCAAATTTCTCCCATATCAGTTAGATTGCTTTGAGCATGAATCACACAGGGACATCAAGTAGACCATTAGGGTCGCATCACCAGAGCCGAGGGAGCCACCATGGAGATAGACAGAGCAAGGGTAGCTTAGGGAACCACTAGTGCATGATACACTTTTTTGACTGTACATCCTAATTTATGATGTGTATACATTCACTAGTTGAGTTTTTATTATCCTCTTGTATATTCGATGATGATACTATACTTCTGATTTTGATTGTATCATGACATTCAACCTTTTTGATATATAGACATGAGATGACTTCAATGCAATTATATGACATGATGTTATTTTATGTGTTATGGATGCATATGATATGGATGGATGCATTCAATATTCATGCTATGATACTTTATTTAATGATGTAATGTGATATTATTGATGTATGATATGGATGCACTTTATTTGATGGATGCAAATATCATGTTTTGATGGATGATGGATGCAATGCGTTGATATGTTTAACTTCTTTTTCAATATCTTTTTCTATGACGATGCAATATGTATGTATGCATGTTGTGATGATTTTGATAATGCTTATATGGTTATGCAATGGATGATAATGTAAATGTGTGGTTTATGAGATGCTTAGACTAACAAATCTATATTATGCTAAACATCTCCAATGAAAATGCAATAATGAATGATTTTTCCTATTATGATGATATGTATGATATGCAGTATGTTGATGGTTTGTGGATATAGGATGGATACAAATGGATTTTTTATTTTGAATTTCATGATGCCATGTTCATATTAGTATATGGAAAAGATAGAAGAAAGAGGGATTTACCCTTGAGTTCGAGATGATGTAGAAGTCTAACAAGTCGTTGAGTCGTTGAGACTTTATTAGATAGATGATAAGCAATAATGTTGATATGTTGCTTATCGGGGATTGGGGATGTAAAGATCTTACTTTCCTTATTTTTGATATAACACATACATACGATGCATCAAGGTATAGAAAACCAAGATGACATTGTACCTAGTGAGATGGACTTTGAATCAACAATCATATAGGAGTATCCCTATTCATACCTGACATACAAAACCTTGTTAGGATGTACTTTAGATATTTCAAACATCTTGGACCAAAACATAGAAAGGAAAAACCTCCCAATGTAATAGTCAACAAGATATCCAAAGCATCATCCCTACACACCTAACAAAATTCAACATGACCAAGGTTATATTACAAGAATATTCAACAAACACAATAGAAAAAAGATAATGATCAATGCCCCATTCCTTTCACTCTAAATCATCTTGATTAGACATCATCGAGAGGTCATTGGAATGAGCGCAATAAAATAAATCAACAAGAGAAAGATCAAGTAAACAAACAAGCAAATGTTCTTCATACCTCTAGCCAAGACTAAACTACGGTGATGTCTGATGTTGATGTCCATTGTAGGAAGGATGCATCCTAGGACATGATATTATCAGATGAATTTGAGATTAACGGGATGATGGGCTATTGATACCAATATTTGACCAACTTTTTTACCTACTAACCTAGACTTGAGACCTTGACATTGGAGTTTTCACTTTTTATTTTCCATACTTGTTTTTGAATGCTTCACCAAAGGTTGGGGGTGATGATCATTTATTGTGAGTGGATGTTTATTGCAAGTGAACGTTGAAATGGGATAGATGATTTTGGGTTTTTTGAATGTTTTTGGTATTTTGAAATGTTTTGAGGCTATTTTTAGTATTTTCGAGATGTTTTACAAATGTTTTGATTTTCAAATTTTCTAATGTTTTTCTATTTTATGAGATTTTGACCAAGAATCTAACCTAAAGACCTATCCTAGGGGCCTCGAGGGATGATCAAAGAGTAGCCTTTCCTACGTTATACATGAAAAGACCATGTAGTTTTACTAATACAAACTCATTTAATGATGAGATATGAATATGTGTGGATTGCTAGTTTATTATGATGAACTCCTAAGGACTAATCCAATGTGTTGGGGGCCAATCAAATATTAGCCTTGCCTACATCAAAGTTCTGAGACAATATAGTTTGACATGACGACTCTATTTTTGACTTTATTTATGTTTTTGACCTGTTTTTGGATGTTTTGATATGTTTTGGATGTTTTTGGATTTTCTAGTTTTATGAATGTTCTTTGGATTTTCTAATTTTAAAGAAGGTTTCAAGAATATACATGAGTCCGATATGATGCAGGTATAAAAAAATTCCCCCAACATAATGCAATAGACTAATTTGATATAGGTAGGAAAAACTAACCTTAGGAATATGCCAAGTAATTCTAAGATGGAACATGATACCGGCATAGGATCAAGCTATGATGTAGACGTGGATGGGTAATGGAAGGATTAATGGAATGCGATGGGTGATGGAAAGTGATGGAAGGTGATGGGTGAATGATGTAAAACAAGCCTAAGAGATCATGGTGGATGGAAAGTGCTTATTTATACAAGGCACCTATTTTCCAGATTCTCACCAAGTTACTTGCCCAAAGTGCCACCGAAGTGGTTTTCACTAGAGGACAATTTTTTTCTTTACTATTTTCAATCCTTTTTTTATTTTTTTGGAATTTTTATATTTTTTTGAATTTTTTGATTTATACCTTGTAAGCTTAGGCATAAATTTTTTTGAGATGGGATATGTTGATAGGCTCACCTTCGAGCATGGATAGTTGATATTCTCCTGATTTGTAGCTTTTCGTGATGAAAAAAGGTCCCAACCAATTGGGTTCAAACTTTCCCTTGCTGTCTAGATTAGGCACATTCTTCCAATTTTATTTCAACACAAGCTCTCCGACTTGAAAGGTCCGACTCTTGATCTTTTTACTATAGCTTCTTTTGAGATGGTTCTGATAGACCTGTAGATTGTTCAAAGCATCCATGCACCACTCATCCAGTAGTTCTAGCTCGTTCAACTGTGAAACTCAATATTCTTCATTAGTAATGAGATTTTGTAATGATATTCTTAAGGATGGGAGCTCGATCTCAATGGGAAGGATGGCTTCTGACCCGTAGACCAGGGAGAAGGGTGTTGCACCTATAGGTGTGTGAATACTTGTTCGGTAGGCCCATAAGGCAAGATTCAGCTTGTAGGTGCCAGTCACGACCAACTTCATTGACTGTTTTCTTGAGGATTTTTAGGATGGTTTTATTAGAAGCCTCAACTTGGCCATTACCCTAGGGGTAGTATGGAATGGAGAAGCGATGATGGATATTGAATTTTTGGCATAGGTCACAAACATCCTGGTTCTTGAAAGGTGTTCCATTATTTGAGATAAGGGCTTGTGGGACACTATAACGGAAAATGGGGTAGTTCAGGATGAACTTGGAAAATTGCTTCCCTACGATATAGGTCTTGTCCCTTGATGGATTTCCATTCTACATACTCAATGCCATATTCTATTAGGATCATGACCCACTTAGCCATTCACCCTGTGAGCGTTGCTTTGGAAAGTAGATACTTTAGGGGGTCTATCTTGGTGATGAGCTTTATCTGATGAGCCACCATGTAGTACTTGAATTTTTGTGCAAAAAACACTACTGCTAGGAAAGCCTTCTCAATGAATGTGTAGTTTAGCTCATGTACCACCATGGTTCTATTAATATAGTAAATGGATCATTCCTTCCCTGTTTCATCATGCTAAGCTAGGAGAGGTCCAGGTGCTGCTACCATAGTTGATATGTAGAGTATCAATGGTTTGTTTTGGATTGGTGGCATGAGGACTAGCGGCGTCAACAGGTATTCTTTGATTGGATCAAATTCCTGATCACATTTCTCTTCCCATTTGTATGCTACCCCCTTGTGGAGTAGATGAGAATATGGGATGGTTTTATTTGCTAACTATGCAATGAATCTGCGATTGGATTGGAGCCTTCCCTGCAAACCCCTTAACTACTTTAATTTTTGTGGTGCTTCCATTTCAAGGATTACTTTGAATTTTGCAGGGTCCATCTTGATTCCCCTCATTGATACAATATACCCATGGAGCTTTCTTGACTGCATGTTGAAGACACATTTCTTAAGATTGAGTCTTACCTTATATTCTTCTAATCTGTCAAAGTTTGGGCCTAGTGTTAATATGTGATCTTGACATTATCTTGACTTGGCTAATATGTCATCCACATAATCCTCTATAGATTTTTGGATCATGTCATGGAAAATCAGATTCATATCCCTTTGTTATGTGTCTCCAGCGTTCTTTAACCCAAATGGCATCATGTTCCAACAGTAGGTCCCCCACAGATAGGTGAAGGCCATCTTATGCTAATCATCATTTGCTATCATAATCTGATTCTACCCTAAAAAAATTTCCATCAATGATAACATTTCATTCCCTACTATTAGATCTACAATCATGTCTATGTTGGGAAGAGGAAAATCATCCTTAGGGCATGCTTTGTTTAGGTCCCTAAAGTTTGTACAGATACGGATGCCCCCACTGGGCTTAGTAATAGGTACAAGGTTGGAAACCCATTCAAGATAGTCAATGGGTCGTATGAAGCCAACGTCAAGGAGTTTCTATAATTCCAGTTTGACTCATAATGCAATCTACAGATGCATGTTTCTCAGTTTCTTTCTTATTAGCTTCGCCTTTGGATAGATGGCTAGATGATGGACTACGACCTCTAGATCAAGGCCTAGCATGCCAGCATAGGTCCATGCAAAATTCACTTTCCTTTCTTTCAGAAATGTAGCTATATTTTCTTGTTCCTCGGTCAAAAGTGTTTCAGCATAAAAAGTGATGTGTGGTGTCTCCTTAGTTCCCAAATTGACAGGGTTGCATTTTTCTGCCATAACTGTTGATTTTTCTTGATGGGTGGCACTAAGGGGAAGATTGAATCCTTCATCCTTTGGTGCCTCAAAGAGGTTTTCACCATCAGATATGTCCTTTCTTTCTACTATTTTTGGGTCAAAAAGTGCCACAGTGTGGTTTTCACTTAGAGACCTAGATGTTACTCTTAGATTTTCAATTTTGCAACTAAGAGATTCAATTGTTTCCCCGTAGTACACACGTGTGTCCAACTCAATATCAAACCATGCTTTATGATCTCCATATGGTAGAGTATCCCTTAGTCCCATGAATTCTGAGAGAGCCTGATCATTTTTTAATGTGTCTAAGATCGGTGGTCCTTGTTGGTCACAATCAGTGAGTTGGGGGTAAACAAGTTTTAGTTCAGTGGTTTGGTTACTCGGCTTGAAAGACATGGTAGTGAGCATAAAAAGGGAGGAATCCTCAAATAACATGCGTAGATTAGAGATGGGATCTTTGTCATACATGTTGGTTATATCGAAGGTATAGTTATCTAGAGGTAGACCTGTGGATACCAATAGCTGAGGAGGAGCTTTGAATTTATTAACAGAGGTACCTTTTCCAAGAATGGTTATCTTCATAGGGGTACATCCAAGGCCAAGATTATTTAGGTGCTTCTCAGGAATGATTGGTTCTAATAGGGCATTGTCATTTTTCCTGAGCTTCTCATTTTTGTTGTAGCCCCAATTAAACATTAGTTGTAGCCCTTTGTTATCATTTTCCATGGGAAGATCAGGTACGAGCCTTTCATCTTGATATAATAGGATTGATACATCTTTCTTGTCTACCACCTCCTTACTTAGGTCTGGCCACTTTCTGAAGATGGTAGGCTCTTCCTTGAAGGTATGAGATGTTGTGTCAATTGGTTGTGGTTTTCCATGAGATCTAG